>CAJNSZ010001953.1:0-19480 GCA_905329745.1 Rotaria sp. Silwood2
GGGGGCTTCCGAAGGAAAAATAAGTCACTCTGGCACTTATAAGCGAGGTTCTCGCAAGTCTCATCGGCTAGTGTGGCTAGAGTTTCCATTGCAACGGGAGACTTGATATACCATCCGATAGAGAATTAAATTCTCTACAAGATGGAATTTTCATGATAGAGAGAATCGATTTGTAGAGGGGGCTTCCGAAGGAAAAATAAGTCACTCTGGCACTTTTAAGCGAGGTTCTCGCAAGTCTCATCGGCCAGTGTGGCTAGAGTTTCCATTGCAACGGGCGACTTGATATACCATCGGATAGAGAATTTAATTCTCTACAAGATGGAATATTCATGATAGAGAGAATCGATTTCTAGAGGGGGCTTCCACAGGAAAAAAAGATCGCTGTAGCACTTTTCAGCGAGGTTTCTCGCAAGTCTCATCGGCTCCTGTGGCTAGAGTGTCCATTGCAACGGGAGACTTCGTGTACCGTCGGATAGAGAATTTAATTCTCTACAAGATGGAATATTCATGATAGAGAGAATCGATTTCTGCAAGGGGCTTCCGAAAGAAACAAAGATCTCCGTCACACTTTTTAGGGAGGGTTTTGGGAGTTGTCATTGGCTCCTGTGGATACAGTTTTCATAACAAAGGGAGTGTGGATATACCATCCGATAGAGATTTGAATTCTCTGCAAGATGGAATATTCACCATAGAGGGAATCGATTTCTGGAGCGGGCTTCCGAAGGAAGAAAAGATCTGGATTACAGTTTTCAGCGAGGACTCACGAAACTGGGATCGGCTTCTGTGGATAGAGTTTCTATTGCAACGGCAGAGTGGATATACCATTCGATAGAGAATTCAATTCTCTATAAGATCATGTCAGCGCTATAGAGAAATTCAGTTTTGAACAGGCCCTTGCGTCGGAAAAAAAGATCCGACTCACATGAGTCGTAGGGTTGGTTGAAGTATTGCAAGATATTTTGGCGGGCCCATCGTCCATTGTGGAGAGAGAACAAATACATCATTCGATACAGAATTCAATTCTCTGCAGTAGGATCGATTCTTTAGAGGGAAAATCGATTTTTAAACGCTTGACGAAGAGAGGAATGCTAGTTATTTTCGGGTTATGACGGTAAGTTCAGAGATTATGGTGGATTTTTTCGGAATTTAGTTTTCGTCAGAAAAAGAGGTAAGACATCACTCAATGGATATATTTATGCTGAGCATGAATAGAAAACTTGTAGAAAGACAATCGGTCGTGAAAAGCGTTCGAAAGAATGATGATCATCGTACTCTGGTGTCTGTTTTGGAGTCGAATGACAAAAATGATATATATTGTGTGAGGATTATCTATATTGTCGTTTTTTGAATGGCTTCGTTTTATTTATTTTGTTTAATTATAAAAAAAAAGTGTTCTTTTGTTTTCATTTCAGTTGATGTTTCGGTTTCGTTGATGTTTTTTTCGTTGTTTTTTTGATGCGTTGATTAGTGTTTGGGACGTATATGTCGGATATCTATTGAATAGAATTCCAGTCAAGTTATCTGGTATGCGGAAATTACTTGTACTTACGTCTGATATACTGTCATCGGATATTGGTTCTGCTTTCCGAAGTATTTCTTCAGCTATTTGATGTCTATATAGATTGATTTCATCTTGTGGAATAGGTTGATGTTGTTCACGATTGATGTATGCTTTAGCTTGTGTTAAAAGATAGACACCACATGAATGTTGATCGTTTTGATGTAAGTCGAAATCTTCACTTGGTTGAGATAGTTTCCAACCACTTTGAAAATCTATATCAGTTCCATTCTTTAAAAAATTGTGAATGTTTATCATATGTATGAGACGTTGTAGGTTTTGTTGACGTGGAAGATCATGTGTAGGTAATGAGTCATATTCAATTATTAAATTTCGTTCCAGATCAATTATTACTAAATACCAATGATGTTTTTGATTGATCGGACAGAGAATAATATCGTAATCGGACCATGATTTTTTAATGTGTTTTATTTTCTTCTGAATTATTTCAGATACTGTATGAGTATCCATCGCTAAAACTCGTTTGTGAAATGTTGCTGTAGTTGCAGTTATAAATAAATGAGCATCTATAATCAAATCATTAATATCACCATCATTATCCAGCAATAGTTTAATATCATCTCTTTTGATTTGTATAGGACCGACTCTTAAAATGTCAGTAAATGTTGGTAAAAGATCTTGCACAGTATCGATTGTCCATATATCTGGTTCCACACTTTCTGCTAAAGTACTTTGATCAAAAGTTATTTTATCGATCAATGGTGGATAGAAGACATTTTCATCAGTTTCATAAACGAATGTTATCCAACGTGATGCTAGACCTGTTTCATATGCTGATACATTACGCAATTCTTCAAATTGACCAGTAGTTTTATTCAAAGATGAATAACCATTGGTAGTCTTTCTTAAATAAACTATTTCATCTTCTTCAAGTACGATTAAGACTGTTTGAACATGATAGTGGAATGGTAAATGCGTATCAAATGGTCGAATACGAATTTGATTTATATCATCAATTAAACTTATACAATCTTTACCAACACTTTCAGTTTTCAATAGAAGAAACCGTGGTATATCATATAAAACAAAATTAGTCAATCCAGATGTTTTGCAAGACGAACATTTGATTTCTTCGTACATAAAAGAATTCATTTTATGAGTAACATGTGATGCATCTTTTTTCATTTGCCAAACTTCATGCATTCGAGCAATAGTAAAAGTTTCTTAAATAAAAAAAACAAAATAAATAATCTTCATATTAATATTATTTTCGATGAAATAATTATAAAACCAGCATTATTTATATAAGAATCATTATACCTTTTGAAACACATTCGCATCAAAATAATCGGAACAAAAACTTTTCTCTTAAACTCGTAAGACTATTCTTCAACTACATTCAAATATCAAATAGAACTTGATAATTGTCTACTTTTCAAAAAATTTTTCTTGTTTGAATAGAACCATAAAAGAAACATAATCAACTAATATTTGTATTTTACCTGTTTTACAACTTGAGCAATTGAATAATTTAATAACCACTAAGTTGAGTGGATTATTTTCAATGAGATAATGTTTTGCAAAATAATTCGCAGCATCATTCAATGATAAATGTGGTGTTAATGATACATTTATTGGTGAAAAATTTGTGAAAACGTTCCATAATGCTGATGAAAATACGTCGAGTTCAGATGGCCGAGTAAAATGAGCCATCATAACTGGTTGATCTTTACCTTGATCTTCAAAAATACTTGACAATTTCACTAATGTAATATTTGTATCATTGAGACAATACCAATCTTGTTTCCATCGCGCATATGTCACATAATGTCCATTATCATCTGTACCAGTGAATAGAATAAATGATTGTAATGTATAACGTGAATATGAACTAGTGCATATAACATTATTTGATAAAATTTTTGCAAAATCTACATGTTCTGTTAATTTAGGACGTTTTCGATTTTTGGTCACCAGCGGATCAAATCGAAGAAAAAGATTTTTCGGACAATTTAATATTGACATTGATGTAGGATGAAGATCATTTTTTAAACAGTGAAGACATAACTGCATATTCAATACTGGACCAAATAGATCAGCCATAATACTATCAATAGTCTCTTCCTTTGTTGTTTGATCCACGAAAAGATAGCTCCATGTTTCTCGAGTAATTGAAGTGATTTCTTGACAGGAGGAGCATTGCATAGATGTTTCAAGAACATATTGAAAATTAATATTGTAGAATAAAAGAAGTGGTATGATGGCTGCTTGAAAAAAATCGAACACACAATATTGTTTATAAGTTTCAATATTAAAGCCAGCCCAACGAAGAAATCCAAAATGATCTTTAATAAAACTTTTGTTTATAATTACTTGTCTTCCATTAGCATGCCTATTGATAGATTTAGATATGAAAGCGTTTAATATGTTGTTTAATACCATAACTTTGTCCGGTACTAAATCTTTATCAATAATATGAAATTTACGTATTGTTTCAACAATATGACCAGATGCTAACAACATTTGTAATATACTATTGAACCAACAAGTATTACCAGCATTCTCAATTTTTACGAACGATGGAAGTTGCCCAACATCTACAACAAAAATGGAATAAGGATTATTTAAAAAAAAGAATAATTTTGAAGAAGTTTTTTTTTTGTTTCATTTACTCTATTAAGTAGAATATTCTTATTCAATATTCAACATAAAAATTAGCTCTGAGTAAAAGAATATTATTCGATTTATCTGTTTATTTTGATTTCCTTTTAGTGATCAAAGAGTTGAAGTGTTCTTCGTTTCCTGCCTATCGAATTTCAACATATGTCTAATATAATTACCTAAATTAACATCATCATTTCGACCTAACAAACGTGTATTCACCATAGCCATGAGATTCATCGATGGTGTCGTGGACGTATATATACCTGTAGCAGGTTTTCCAGTCTTCTTATGTTTGTTCCATGGTTCTTCAATTTTTTTCTGTTTTTTCGCAGGCAGTAATCGACTTTTTGTTCTTTTTATCAATATGAAATCGGCAAACTGAATTTCCACTGCTTCAATTGTTTCTCCTAATTTGCTAATAACTTCATCGATTCTTGTATACATCTTTTTACTAAGTATTGCTTCTTTTAATACTCGCATTTGCGATTCAGAAACACCAGTTGTTCGACCAAAATGGCATGAGCATGGTGGTACCACCGATTCTAAAGAATATCCATAACGTTGAGCAAAATTACCGAGAAGAAGATTGCTCCAAATAGGTGCTGTTGGCATGTATAATTTAAGAATACGAGTTAAATATGCTGCTGAAAATAATGGATTAGCTGGTAGATCTTTCCATTCAGAAGCATCGTACATCTTTAATAAATCTTTAGACTGTTGATAGATTGTGATAAATAATGTTTTGAATGATGATTCTATATGGAAAGGATCGTCTTCGTCAGTTCCAACATCATGTGTAGTATCATCATTGTCCTAGAGAAATTCGAAAATGAATATCGGTTAGATAAAACAATTGATATGTTCCTTTTTTTTTAATAATGTTTCAATAATTCATCGCTATGTTCTATTATCTACTTTGATTTTCTAGCTTCACAGAATAGATGATGAAGAAAATCAAATTAATATCTGAATAATTTGTCGAAGAATTATATTCTTGCTATTTAATTATAGAAAATAACTATTTGAATTATTGTTTTATAATTAGTCTACACCACTGCTATACGGAATGAGTGCGATTCAAAAATTTTACAAAATATAATAAAATATCAGTTATTGATATTTTGATTTTAAATAAAAAAAATATTGCATGTCTTATTCGACATATGATTACTTGCATCTGAATTCATATTACTAGAAATTTGTCCCTTCGAAGTCACTGATACGCCTTGAAGAACAAAATTCGTCTTCTCTGGATCACCATTCATCTGGTCGGCCATTTTGGATAGTGTTGATAATGATATTTTAAATTGATCATTTTGATTAGTACTTAGAAGAACAATACAGATGTTTCGCCAAATAATTATCATTTCATCCAATGTATTACTATTAACAAGTAATGCCATGAACCACATTCCAAGTGAGATCTAAAAGAGAAACAAAAACAATAGAATGAATCTTTTTTTTTTCTAAGTATTCATATCTTTCATCAAGTTGTTTATATCTATATATAGTACCTGTTTTTTGCCTAAGACTTTCGATGCATTCCGTTTGACGTTTTTCATAAAATGACCAAGACATGCATGTACAATTGTTACTTCTAAGTCACGTTTGGTAGCAGTTCGTTGAATAATTCGCCAGCATCGCTCAATATAACGATTCATAGTTTCATCACCGTTGAAGACTTGAATACTGGCAAGAAGAAAAACTGGTGAACGATCACAATGAATAATTGGTGGCTTCGGGAATGTATTGGAAAAACCGTAGACTTGTTTATATTTTTCGATAAAACAATTCATCCAATGAACAATATCCATAGTACCATGAGACGCACTAACCATTACCGTAATTGGAAGTGATGAACCACCTTTTTGAAGACTGGACATCGTTAATTCATAATAAAAGATTCGTTTACCATAATTAATTATAATTCCACCTGTTGCATCCCATGATAATGGCATACTAGAAGCGAAGCGATGGTAAGTAGCTATACCTCCTGCGGTAAAACAAATTAATCGCAATGGATCAGTACTTATTTCTTGTAAATATCCAGGTATAACTTCACCAGGAAAAATTTTCTTTGCTTGTTCAACTTTTAATTCACGAAGACTTTTATCTAAATCATCGTCTCGACGTAATTTAACATTAGCTTCACTTGATATTTTACGTATTACTGAACGACTAGATCCGACTACATTTCTATTTCCTGCTTCTTTATTAGCTACTGACATTGATTTAAGTTGTTGAAGATGAAGTGCACCTGGTGTGACACCCAACCCAGTAAATTTCTGTAATTCTTCACGACGAGAACCACGTATTGGTCGAGCGTGTGTTTCACCTTTTTTATGTCTAATTTCGCCAAAGTAATCAATTTTTAGTCGACCATTTTCGCTTATATTAGCATGAAATCGGCATGTACATAAATCGAACGTGCAATGAGCATCAGCACTCATAAAGAATTGATTTGTATTACCAATATTAGCTCGACTAGTAAAATAATGACGCTCATAAGTGAATACACAAAAGTCATTTGAGTAACTAACATAACCGTCTAAAATTAAAGTCCATTCGAAATATCTTTTTCGATTTTCTATATTCAAATCATCATCGCTATTGGTTGCAGTATTCTTCTTATTTTTTTTTTCTAGAGAATCAATTCTAAATTTTTTAAGGATATCCATATGGTATTGAGAAATGACTACTGCTTTCATTTGTTCAATTCGTTGAATTTCATTAATATCATAAGTAAAAAACGAGGAGTCATCACCTTGACGTTGCAAATATGTGAGCACCTTTTCCTGTTCGTCAGTAATGATTGTATGATCAGATGTTTTTGTGGGACTTAGGATATTCTAAATAATGTTTTATTGATTAAAAAAATTACACAACTATTCTTAAAAAAAAGTCAAACTTTAAATTTCTTACTTTAACTTCTTTTATTACACGTGATACGGAATTCAACTTGCTTGAAGTTTTCGATGTAGAATTTGTATCTATAATTTTCATAGAAGCTGCACTAGATGACTATGTATTATAAATAAAAGTTATTTTTTGAAAATCATTATTTATCAAATCAATTACTGATGATGATGATGATGTCGGTGACATAAACAACCGAGGTGGAGTATGAATAGGTGATATAGTTGCACTTGTAGTATTCATAATGTCAATTGATGATTCTATATCTTTATCCTAAGTGTATAAAAAAAAACAGATGATTTCAAGTTTTGAAAAATGTATAACAACTACCTGAAAATCTCGATTATTACTTATTATTTGATTCAATTGAGGATTAGGTGAGTCACGGTTTACATTCTTTCCGGCTTTAGAATATTTCTCATCGCTCTAAAATTTATAAAGATGTAATTTTTTTTGATTTTATTCTGAACCTACATCATTTGATAAATGAATATCTGATGATTTTTTCATTTGATTATTTAAGTTATCAGATGATTCGGCACATTTGCAAAGAATTTTAATAGCAACAATATCACCGGAACAGCGTACAGAATGAACATCATGAGTACATATCACAGGAATATTCTTTTGTTGTTGATATAAAAGTTCGCATAACTGTTTCATGAACTCTTGATATTGTTCTTCTGTTGCGCTTAGTGATGAACACTAAAAATACAATAAAATCAAAGTAAATCTTGTGATCGATTTCATGCCTCATAAATATATAGTATCTGTATCACATGCTTCTTGAAATATATATTGAAACACATTTCATTCATTTTTTCAGGATGTTATTTGATTTTAACAAACTCTAATTCAAAAAAATTTGTATTTTGCACTTAATGTATTGCT
Organism: Rotaria sp. Silwood2; assembly: GCA_905329745.1. Taxonomy (NCBI): domain Eukaryota; kingdom Metazoa; phylum Rotifera; class Eurotatoria; order Philodinida; family Philodinidae; genus Rotaria; species Rotaria sp. Silwood2. The sequence continues at coordinate 7,991 of CAJNSZ010001953.1, forward strand.
TCATAAAAGTTGTGTCTTTCATCCCTCATAATGTTCTATAGAATCTGACGAGTACTATTCTTTGAAAAAGTGTTCCATATCTTGACTCATTCTGGTATTCATAATATCATCGTAATTCATTTTATCGTATTACTACGTGAGATTGGATTTTTCGTTTAGAAACAAATTTTGCTAATTATTTTTATTGATCAATAGCTCGTCACTTTCTATAACTCACCGTACTTCTTATCATTCTTCTTTCTTTACTGTCTTGTTATTATCAATTTCCATCCTTTTTTTTCTTCCTATTAATCGTTATTCACACTTAATATATGTACATATTCGAACGTGTATATGTCTAATCATCTTTCCTTCCTTCACCTATCTTGATATATACGGTGAGATGAGTAACAGAAATAGAGAACAAGAGAAAAAAAGATGATATTAAGTGTATACTTATAACAAACAAATTTGTTTATCAGCCTCACTTACATGTACTTGTTTGATTTCGTTATTAGTTGCAGTGGCTGTATGAGTTGCTAAATCTGATGAAATTGCTTGAGTAATATCATGAGTTACAGGTATATCCGATTGTTGTGTCTAATTGTGTTGGATAACACAATTCCAAAAACGTAAAAGTAAAACAATTTATTTCAAAATGACCTTACTTGTATATTCACTCTCCTCCGATCATAGTCTTGATCTATTTTGGGGACATCATTTTGAGTAGTGTTGTTGTTGTTGTTAGACTGTTGTGCATCCTATGATCATATTCAGTAATAATTATACGTATAAATTAATATTTTGAAACACATACCTGCAAAGTATTATTCACAATATTGTGCAATTGGTATTGCTTGCGATTCCATAGATCAAAGCATGCACGTTGATTTTTTTTGTTGTTTGCTTTACCCATTAAAAGACAAAGATGACCCCATATGTCTGATAATGGTGTAGCTCTATCTAAGAAAGCGACTTCATCAGTGCTAAGTGCTTGAAGTGCTTTTTCAAAAGCATCTTGTTCGAGTCTAGCTTTAGGCGGCATAATCTAAAATATATTGGGTTTACACCTTTTTTAATGATGATGTAATCAGATAAGATTTTTCTCTAGAATTATGTAGACCCAGTCTCTTACTCTTTACATAGATTCTCGCCTAACTCTCTTCACATTCATCAAATTTCAATACGAAGTATAATTAGAATACAGGCTAAAAGAAGAGAAAATGCTTACTGTTAATTTTTTAGTACATTCAGACGTATTTATATTCTTATTCCGTATCAATAATTCAACAAAATTTTATCTAGTATATCTTCAGATTGTACTAAGTGTTCGATTTACTAGTGTCTATCTCTTTATGTGAGTGTTTACACTAGTAAATTTCATTCTAAAGTACAAATGGGAAACTATCTTGTCTGATTAAGTTAAAAATACCAAGTACTTTAGTTGATCAATCAAAGAACAGATAACAACCTACTCGAAAAAAGGTATACATTTTGTACAATTGATCTCTACTTATCTTTATATTTAATTTTCATAAACAAATATTCATTCTATCGTTTCGACATTCATGAATGACTTCAGTAGGTCATTCTTGAATCAGTTTAGTAGGGTGTGCTGCTTATAGATGACAACAGTTTTCAATAAATTGAATATTCCAAAAATTATCCTATAAACAGAAGACAGCTAGTGTTTATGTATTATCAAATATTAAAAATAGATAGTGCATTATTTGATTAATTGAGAAAATGAGAGAGCTGATATAAAGTAAGTTTTAAGCAGCACACCCAAAATGTTTTTTTTTCGTATAAACAACTTTATTGTCTCTTTCAATTTCAAGTCAGACATCTATTCTGTATTTGTTTACACACTGAGATAAAATAAAATAACCTCGATTAAACATGTTAGACTGAAAGAAAAGAATTAATTTATTCATGTGTTTAACAATCTTTTTTTTTGTTATAATTTATATTATTTATAATTTTTTTAAGAAAAACAATAACTTCATGATGATTCATTCCAAAACGACTTTTTTTATTATATTCTTAATCAATCAATGCGATTTGATTATAAGTACATCGCCAACGACTATAATTATCAATGTAGACAAAGGTATTGCACTTGAACAAATTGGTGTATATTCTGAAAAATTCGTCGAATCAATTTTTCATATATTTATACCTTTCAATAATCTATGTATTGACTCGCCAAACTCTGATGTATGCGAATATGTTCAATCAACAGATCCAGATATTGTTGAAATTGGAACACTTATCTCACCTTATCACATGTCGATGGCATACAATCAAGCATATATTTCTCGTGCAGTTCAACAAGATATTGGACGAATTTTTTCATATCATAAAATTAACAAAATTATCGCAAAGGCAAAATCAATCGTCTACTTTGTTGATGATACATTTTATGCAACTCGTAGTAATAGTCAATCGATAATGAGCAATTTTACCATTTCGACTGGCGTTAATGAACGAACACTGATTCATCGTGCCACTAATACAGCAACATTAGCTCTTGAACAAGTATTCAATAATAAAGTTGGATACGACTTTTTAACAGATGAACAGATCGTAGAATTTTTACCAATAATCAGTTCAACCATTAGTCAAAAGTTTGAAATCGAAGACATAAAAGAAAATATGAATATGTTCATTAATATGATTATCGGACAAACTGTATATGCATTAAAGTCATGTTCAATTCGTCAAAATGAACAATTACCAGGTGGTCCAGCATGTCTTGTTGTTTCAACAATTATTCGACGTATTCCAATGGAAACATCAACTTTTTATCAAGTTTATCAATTGACACCATTACCAGTTTTTTTTAATGGTGATAAATATATCTATTCTGACTTACCGAAAAGATTTGGTTTTAACAACATCGAAAAAAAAGTTATACTATGGAACGATAATAATTTATCAACTGACTGCACATTTTCGAAAATAATACAATGTCGCAATCAAGTTATGAATGTTCCATTATCTAGTTTACCATGTCTTGACGAACTCATGAATGTTGAATCTTCATCCATTAGCAAGTGCCAAGTGACTAGATCAAAAAATATTCAATCCAATCTTATGAATATTAAAAGTAATATATGGTATGTTTTTCCAGGTGAAGAACCTTTTGAATGTGAATCACAATCATTATCAAGTCCAATATCAGATATTATATCTGTTAAAGAACCAATGATTGTAACATTTCCATGTGACAAACCTGTACGTTGTTCGAATATTCAATTACCACCAACTACATGTATTAACACTACTGTTATGATCACCACAAAATATAATACTACATTGAAAAAACAATCCGTTCCTGTAATTCTCTTTAACAAAATTACTGAGAGACTCGTCTCAATTTACAAAACGGCAGCAATGGAAGCACTAACTCAATTACAAATCGAAATTGACAACAACCAATGGTGGATTAAAAGAATTGTTAAACAATTTGGAAATACTTTATTGTCATTGTTCGCATGTGTTCTATTAAGTATTACTCTGTTCGTCCTTAAAATCTCAGGATGTAAAAACAACAAAAAGGTGGAGAACATCCAAACTCAAATAAATAGAATACAACGTGATATATTACAAGAAATATGATTGAAATAGATTATGATGTTATTTATTAATGAACACTTTAAATAAAATAACACATTGAAACATGCTACTGTTCATTGTTAGACAAAGCTGTAAAAATATATAAAAAAGGAAAATTTGTAGTACTGTTCAAAATCACCATTTGTTGTAGCTTTTTCATTCTATTAAAAATAAAGTTGCTACAGAAGATCAAAAATGCTTAGCCAGAATTGAACAAATATGAATAAAATATCACTATCACTAAGATAAATATTGATGAAATTTCATAGTGAATACGTTTTATTTTTATGACTCATGTTTGGTAGATAGCAAGATACGTAGTGAATTCAACTTCAATACTCTTAGTTATAAACATGAAGATCCACGTATGCAGTTTATATTTCTTTTAAGCAAAAAAAATGTAATAAGATCATCATGATCACGAACACTCATAATGATTGAAAGGAGAGAATTTTTCTCTTCTTAAGTGCACATGGAAGATAAGACGTGAGATACACTCAATAGACTTTCTTGTATTGCTTATGGCTACAACTATTGCCTATGTTTATCTATGAGATAAAACAAGTAACATTAATTGTCAACCGTGCATCAACACAGTATAGGATCGCCGGAAAAAAAGAATTTTATTTCTTCTTTTATAAGAAATACTAGATTGATTGCAATTTCATTGTTAAATACACCATGGACTCTCCTATTATCGCTATGTCTATTGCCATTGTAAGAAATGTTGTCTCTTAAATAATACAGTCAATGTCCTTAATAAGAACAGATTTTTTGGAGGTCGGAGTAATTCCTCTGCTACTAAGTCATTTCTCGTGATAAAAAATTTTTTTTTACATATTTGAGTGCAGAAATGTCTGCTGCATCGAATGATGAAAAAATCATCTAATTATCTCGTAAACTAATCAAGTAATTAGCGGTAGTTTGCGAATAATTGAATTTGTTCTTATTAGGTATACTGTTCCTAATAAGGACAATAACCAAAAAAATGTTCCTAATAAGAACATTTCTTATAAAATACATAGAAAAAAAAATTTTTTTAGTAAATCGACTTTTTTATTCTTAGAATAAAAAATCTCGATATACTTCTTTAACAAAAAATGTTTCTCGTCACTTGATACCATTGAATCTCAAGATTCAGATTTTTTCAATTTATAATAATGAAGTTATTACATTTTTAAAAATAGCTCACCTGTTCTTATTAGCAACACTGTTCCTAATACGAACAGTCAGCGAAAAAATGTTCGTAATAAGAGCATTTCATATAATTTACATAGAAAAAAAATATTTTTTACTAAATGAAGTTTTTGTATATGTAAACATAAAAATTTCTTTGCGCGTTCTTATAAAAAAATCTTTATCTGATAACAATACATTAATTTCCAGCAGTTCAAAGTAAACGAGGTTATTATACTTATTAATGGCTTGAGTTTAAAGTTGCAAATATTTATATTAAAAAAATGCTAGTACAAATATAATTCTCGAAAAAATATTATTTGATTAATAAATAGATAATATCAAAATATTTGCTTTATAGAATATAAATTAATATTTCAGAGATACTCAGACTTTTCTTTTTTGTAACGTTCAACAACAGACAATTTCTATAAGAGAAATGTTTTTGATATTGAACATAGACTTGAAAAAATAAAGGAAGTAGTTCAATTAAGAAACTATCCGGTTGAAATAAATATTGCGTTTTTATTTAAAAAAGATAGAGTGTATAATATATGTAATAGAGTAAATTGAATGAAAATAATTTTATTTCTAATCCTCTAAAAATCATGAATTCTAAAACGAAATCGGATAAACTATTAAAATTTCTATAGTTCAATAAATTATACGACTTTTTAATTGCAATACGAATCTAAATTACTACAAATTTTCTATTATTATTATAATTTATGAAAATTTTAATCAATTTTATATAGGGTCTTGATCGTTTAATGATTCATCGTAATGATGGTCTTGTTCCATTAATGGCTGCATCAGTTGGTATAACTAAATATGAACAAGCATTTCGTTCCATAGTTTGGCGTATTGATCAATTACCAAAACGAGATCAAGGTGCTCATGAAACACATCTATTTGAATGTAAAATGTCAATAACATCATATGATCCTATACCAGAAAAATATAAACCTATTGCTGATGTTGAATATTCAATGTCACAAGCATTTATTTCACATTGTCAAGTAAATCAAATTTAATTATTATTATTAGTAGTAGTATTAGTAATAATTTCCATTTGATTTTATTCTTTTCCATGGATTCGTTCAGTTGCTGTGCCGAATTCTGAAGAAACACCAGAAAAATGAATATGTCCAAAAAGTCGATTTACATATACAATTGATATTGAATATGCATTTAAAGAAGAAGAAAAAAAAAGATTTTGCACCTATTGAAATTGATATGAAAGAACAACCAATAATACCAAGTGGAACAGAAAATAATTCACATTCTGATGATAGTGATTGAAAACAAAAAATGATTAAATTTCAACTTAATTTAAATTATTGTTTTTTTTCTATGCAAAAAGAAATCAAGAATGTTGTTGTATACCCAAATAATATTTTCCTTTTATGTGATATTTTCCATTTTCACCTGCTTATTGTATTTATAATAATCTATACTATTTATTTTTTTTTTGTATTTTCATCAGTATTTTATGCATGGTCTGTGCTTGTTGGTTCATTATTTTTTTTTTATGTCTAATAAATAAATAAATAAATGTTCATAATTAATTTTAGATATTTAATAAAAAAATGACGGTTAATGATGGTGCATGTTCATTAAGACAACATGTTCAACATTCACTTGGTGATGATTTTATTGAATCACCTTCGATTATTTCAACAATTGGAAATGATGATGATGATGGAACTGAAGACCTTCAACTAAAAGCTGCTCCATCAAAAAGACGAGCACGTGGAGGTGGAAGACAATTACGAATAGGACGTAAAACAAATCCAACAGTAAATCAAATTGATGATGATGATTCAATGGAAATTAGTTCGATAAGAATGACAACAGGAAACAATAATAATAATAATAATAGAACATATGTTGGTCAAGAATCTGAACAAAAAGGATATTTTCATCATTTATTAGCTGGAAAAACAAATATACAAGTATTAGTTGATTAATGAATTGATTCCTATCAAGCTAATCGTGATGAAGCATTAATTGAATTAATGCAATTTTTTTTTGGATAGTACTGGTTGTAAGGAAATTAACACAAACAATGTATTTAAAAATGGAACATCCTGATATGTTACGAGCTATGACTGAACATTTTAATGAGGTAAAATATTGTGTTTTTTTTTGCATAATTAATTTACACTCATAAATTTTCCTTATATCTATATTTGATATGATTTTGGTCATTCCTAGTACTGTACAATAGATTTTTCAGAGTTTATAAACATTAAATCCGATCACTCAAGTAGCTTGACAAAAAAAATTATATGAATATATGTTAACTCTATTATGATAAAAAGTCGTACTTTCATATTAATTCAAGTCATGATTGTTTATATGTGCCCACATGCTTTATTTATTTTAATTCAATACTTGATGAATTATTTGTAATTGTTTGAAAAATCAAATTAATTAGAATCGGCATTATTATCTAAATATTAATATTTAAACAACTGTAATGTAAACTTTGTATCTATAATAGACATTAATTAATCCTAGATATGTTTATGATGTAGAAATCATTAAAATATCTTTTATTTTTTTCTCATCTATTTTTATAATATTTCGATGCTTTTGTTACTTGAAACAAGTGTAGCACTTATTTATAAATTTGTCTTATTGATGATTGATAACGTGTGAAGATTATTTATGAAGTATTTCTCTATCATATGTCAATATATAAACAGTTGCCACGTTCTAATTATTTTTAATGCAATGTAAAGCACAGCACTTATGTAGTCATGCACTAGTTTTTTTTCTTTTACTTACTTGACGCACAAAACAACAAAATTTTCAGGACTTAATTTTTTTTCGAGCTTGTTTCTCCGTTCTGGAATAATTAAAATCAAAGATAGAAAACAACGTTAGACGTCATTCTCTTCTTTCATATGTTAAACAGAGATGAATACAGCTAACCATCTTTAGTTAATATTTTAACAACTGGTTCTGTCTATTTATAAATTTTTTCTTTACATTATATGATCATTTTTTTTATTATTAAACTTTTAACAGAAATAAAAAATGAAGATAAGTTGTCGTTCCGCCTTGAAACAGGTATAAAAGAAGATTTCATTGACTTAAATTGAAAGCATTTTTTAAGCAACCTTATGAACACTTAATTTTGAAAAAATACTTAATAATCATATTGGCTCAAATGTATTTGTAAAATGTTTTAGAAAAACAATTTTGGTAACCAAAAAAAATATTTTATTTTTGATTGAATGTGAAAATGTGAAAAAATTAATAAATCAGTATGAGATTTTAAGTATTTTCGTTCTCATTAAATTCTATGAGAAAAATTCTTCCTTTTTTCTTATAGTTCATAACAAAGCTAACTCGTTATCTTTTTTCAGTCACTCCTTCTCAATCATTTACCTTACATATTTTGACCAATTTGTAGCATGAAAATGTTGTTTGCTAGAAAAAAAAAATCTTGAAAATAAAAAAAAACAAAAAATTTAAATTTACCAGCTCTATATTCTCTTCGTCGTCGATATTCCGACAAACTCTTCGGGTAGAACCAAGTACGCTAAAACGATAATAATGATATAAAAAACAATATTTACAAATGCATATATAACGCATACTTTACAAACACCACCAGCACGAACAACTTTCACACCTAACCAGCATACACCAACAAAGCTGCCTGAAGTGAACACACTTACAGCAATATGGACACCAATTGATAGCCACTCCACAAGACCTGACGGAAACAACGCTGCCTTGCGAGGAACTTCCGGTGTTTTCCATATTGCTGTAGATGTGGTCACTGTGTCAGGCAGCTTCGAAGCTGGTGCTTCCGTAGAATCATACTCTTCGTACGATTTGAACAAAATAGGCTAAAGCAAAGCATTCAGAAAAAGAACGGTTACACCAATATTATCACTTACACGAGATTGCGGATAGGCACATAAAAAACCAACACCAACAAACATCAAGACATAAAACATAATTAACAATTTCATTTTGAATACGTAAGATAGCATAAAGTAAATGAGGGTTACCCAAGAATTCAAAAACATATATATATATATACATATACATATATATATCAAGGGCACATATAATTCAATTACAACATACGAACAACACATCAAACAAAAACAATTACGGCATACCATACAATCAAACAAAACAGCAACTACACACATCAACATATCAATCCAATTCTCATATACAAAAGAAACAAAGATACACAATTCATCACCAAACAAATCAAAGAAAAAACCGGCCCCATAAAAAAAAACAAAAAATAAGAAGTACAGTACAACCCACCACAACCATTCGTTTATCGTTCAAAAAAACACAACCATATTCAAACAACCGATCAAATGTTACTCATCCCATGAAAAACTAAAAACCAGTCTAACTTATGACAAAATGCAGCAAATACATTTCTTTTCCCTTTCTCATCAATTTCAAAATCACGTGCCACTAGATACCCCACATCAACTCTTCAACCATTCAAACCTCCATCGACTAGAGTAATACTATTTCTGTATATGTGCCAATCAGTCACCAGCAGACAAATATGAAACCCATCATTAAAAACTTCATTATTTCCGATCTCCATTATCACAATTCCGGAAAAAATTCTTCTTCGAACGGCTCAATAACCCACGGAGCAATGACTAAACAACTCGATGCTCGAACAAATACTCTACTCAACTTCCCCAACCGATGCAAGCAGAGTGAACTGCAAGAGATTTAAACATGCTACATATAGCGTTCGACTACTTTTTCGATCTCCTCCCTTGCCTAACGTACCCCAAACTTCTCCATCTGAGATTCTCCACCTGAAAAAGAATTTAATTCTATATCCGACGGTATAATCATTGTCTTTTTGCAATGGATAACAACTTGACACTGACATTTTTCAATATCTGAAAGAAAAGTTTTTTTCAGGTCACAGATATTTTTTTCTAACCCCGCTAAAACTTAAATCTCTCCATCTGAGATTCTCCATCTGATAGAGAATTTAATTCTCGATCGAATGGTATATTCACTCTATCGTTGCAATGAATTTTAGCTGGACACGGTGCCACTTCAATATCCGGAAATGTCGCATGGGGCTGGGGGTCGGCTCTTTTTTTTCGTTTCTAACCTGCAGTTAGAAATCGATTCTCTCTATCAAGAATATACCATCTTGTAGAGAATGAAATTCTCTATCGAATGGTATATTCACTGTCTCGTTGCAATGGATTTTAGCTGGACACGGTGCCACTTCAAGGTCCGAAAATGTCGCATGGGGCTGGGGGTCGGCTCTTTTTTTTCGTTTCTAACCCGCGGTTAGAAATCGATTCTCTCTATCAAGAATATACCATCTTGTAGAGAATGAAATTCTCTATCAAATGGTATACCCGTTCTCTTTTTGGAATCGGTATATAGTCGACTAGAGGCTGTCTGAATAGCGCAAATCGTGTTACGGGAATATCGGTCGTGTTTTTTTTCATGTTCGAACACCGTGTTTAGGAATGGATTTCGCCTATGATGAAAATACAGTGTTGTAGAGAATATGATTTTGTAGGAGATGACGTGTGGCATTCGTTCTGCCAACGACCTGTTTGGTGTAGAAATTTAATTTTTTGTTTAAAATGTTGTTGTTTTTTTTTCGTCGTGCTAGCTTCACACTCGTTTCTGGTTGCTAAATCCGCCATGGCCGAATTGTTGGCCTTCACGTTGATGTTTTTTGATTTTTGATTTTCTGATTGGTTATTCAAACGACCTGTATATTTTCGTGTCTCGTCGTGGTAATACGTCGTGTCGCGCTAGCTTCACATCGATGTTTCTCACTACTAAAAATACAAAAGTTGCTTACAAAATATGAATTCATCTTGTTTTAGAATTAAAATAATTTGATTAGATTTTCAGATATTAATTTAACAGAATCATTTCGATAGTGTTACTTTTTTTGTATTAATCATCTGATCATTATGAAAAATAAAAGCATAAATAATCAACGTTTTTGACATATCTAAAAAGGATTTTTTTTTTTAAATCTGTGCAAAAAATGCCCTGTCTAACATCCTTATAATCGTAATCAGTCACTGTTCGAGTGAAGAAAGTGTACATCATTTGATAATGAAAATTTTTCTTATTTCTTCAATGACAAAAACAGATTTTGTTTATATTCTATGCTTTTTCGTCAAGGTATTATTCGAAAATATTCTTTCACTCGCTTCTCTATCGTTGATCTTTTGTTTTGTCATTCCGAACACAATAATCATTTGAATGTCAAACAAGGGCTTAAAATGTTCTAGTACAGACATAAATCAATAGTTATCATCCTTCGGAGCACTTTCTCAAGTGCAAGGAGATGAATTGTATTCAGTAACGCTCATCTATCACTTTCTTAGGTCTTTGAAAGTCGTCAACCCTAGTCTTTATACTTCATTTCAATATTTTCTTAAAAATTTATTTTATTTTGACAAAATTATAGATCAGAATGTGATTATTTCTTTCGAATATCTAGCTTTGACAGTGTCAATTACTAATCAAATAGACTAATGAATAAATCATTTGCATTTATTCTTTCACGAAAGTAGACAATAGGAATTGTTAAGCAGGAGAGTAGAGTACTATATCTTATGGGTCCGATATGATATTGACCGGTACGAATACGTCTACGAAAATGAGTACCCGAATCGTACTCTAATTTCTTCGTCACTATTTTGGATAGTCATAAAAATA
>CAJNSZ010001954.1:0-19472 GCA_905329745.1 Rotaria sp. Silwood2
GAGGCCTTTTCAAAGTGTCTACTATATGGAGGTGTTCACTTTTGAGAGGTTTTCAATTTTTGTTCTGAAATCATTGTTATGGTTACTAAAGTGCATTCCACCCCCTTCCTTACGGTTATGTCCCATGGAACTGTGTTCGGATCAGCGTCACTCATCAGTTATTGACACTGCTTCAATTTCAGCGATTCTTTTTGAAATAGCTAGTGATAAAGCTTTGTTTGGACAGTTTCCAGTCAAGATGGAAATCAGTCATCTCCGGCTCGAGTTCGCTTACAAGGAATTGTCAATTCGTATTGCTTAATGAGTAGATAAATGCACTTGTGTTCAATTCTTTCTTTCGCGCTTCCTGGTCTATCTTCTCACGATTACTTTCTATTACAGGATACATCGCATACTGATCTATTCAGTGCGCATTTACATGCACAGCTCTGTTCCGAGAAAAATGAACATGTTTCAAAATCCGGAAAAGAGAAATCTAGAAAACGAAAAATACGGAGGCTTCAATTTAGAAAAGAGGATTCTAAAAGAAAAATCCTGAATTTCAACATGACAACTCGATTTTATTGCGCGAAAATCTTTTTGTAGATTCTCGTTTCCCCGATTTTTGGTTTCCAAATTTTGACACAACACTGAAAAAATGCTGTGAACTTGAGCGACTGTCCATATTCAAGAGATTCTCCACTGGAGGCTGGAACGGCAAAAAGTGTCAGCAGTCTAGAATAGAGAAGTATCGACGTTCGAGATGTCCCTTTCCGGCAAAAATAGCTCAAGGAGACCGAAGGGTGTCCATAATAGGAAAATATCCACATAGAGGGTCTTACTGCATATGAATAATACTGAATTTCATTTTTCGCTGTTTCGATTCACCATTGAATGCAGATCATAGTTATGCTGTTTTTACAGGTTTCTGCTCTTGTGTGGATATTTGTTAGCATTTTTCGTCCGAAAAAAACCAAACTCCTCTTTTCCTCTTTATTTTTAAAAATCCTCTTTTTTTTTAAACTGTGGATCCTCTTTTTTCCTCTTTTTTTACAAACTGTCGGTGGGATACCAGAATAAACCTCATCATCTCCGACTAGTGCCCGGTATGAGTCACAGTGACGTCCCGTGACCGTGGCCAACATTTCTAAACAATCTGTGACCGTGACTATGACTGAAAGTTGACCACGGAATAATCTTTTTCGTGTGCTTCGAGGCAGTAACTGAAATATTTGTATTGGAAATTAATTGTATTAAGTTTTCGTTCAATGAAGTGTTCATTATCCATTCGATGAGATAAAGTTTTTTGATTGAATATCAAAAATCTTTACTTTCTTTTCGCTGCAATATATTCTTATTGCTTTTACTAATAGGAACAATATAATATCTGAATTGTGTGACAATACAAATCGCTTAAGGAAAAAGGTGGCTAGTTGCGACAAACTAAAAGGAATGACCGTGACGATGACCATGAATAAATATGTCTAAGGTGACCGTGATCAAAAATACTTGGTCACGTCGGGCACTATCTGGGACAGATATATATAACAAACGGTTTTTTAAAGTTATGATTATTTCTCTTTACCAGCATTCGTGGAAGTATCGTTAATACATAACAAAGGCTGAAAACAGGTTTTTTTCTTCTAATTTTCATGTATTGATTGTTATATGAGAAGAAAGAAAAAATCCGATGTTATTTAACACATCTGTTGTAAAAGTTCATTCCCATCATCGTGTGAAGATGTTGTCTCTATGGACACTTAACTTATGAACTTTTCACACGAGGAAAGTGTGAAATATAGCTAAAATTTTATGCACTTCGTTTCCGTCTTTGATTGACACAATTGGTTTCAAATTAAAAAAAATGTGAAATTGTGAGAAAATGTTAGAAAAAAAAATAGATAGAAAAGAATTCATTTTTAATGAAAAAGGATGTTTTTTGAACGTATCTAATCAGAACTTTGTTGAAAAAATTGTTAAACAAGATACGAAATAATCAAATGATGATTTTTATAATTGGATAAATTTGAATTAAATAGAAGAAAACAGAAAATAATTTTATTTTTATTTCTATTTCAAGATAAAAAATGTTCAGTAAATTAGAAATGTTACCAAATGAAATCTTATTAAATATATTTTATTATTTAACATGGGATCAAGTGTTAATATCACTATGGTCTTTAAATAAACGTATCAATTCTCTTATTGATTCAACATTTTTAATAAATAAAAATGGAATTATTCTAAATAAACCAGGCTTATCTTATCAAACATTTTCATCAACATTATTACCAATTATATTCAATTCTTCATCTCTTTGTTCTTCTATTAAATATATTTGTTTTGAAGGAATTAATTCAATTTCTTTTGATTTTATTTACGAAAATATTTTTTATCATGATAACAAACCAATTGTTTGTTTTCCCAATCTTAAATCACTTTATATTACTCAATGTTTATTATCTCAGTCATTAGTTCGATTATTATCTTTACTTATACAATATCAATTAAATGAACTTACATTAACATTTGATGAAGATATCTACGACACATTTAATAATTCAGAAGATTCTGATTACGGTAATTAATAATCGATTTCACAGATGGTTTTCTGAACAAGATCATGTTGTATTCGTTAGAAGTTAAAGTCTGTCTAAAATAATTATCATCCGTCACCGATTATCAGTGTCATTTTATCCAATGTTAGCACTGATGACTATGTTGAATCTCTTCCAAAAATAGATTTATTGACATTTAGCCATCATCAACATAAAAACTTTCGAAGAAAGCAAAAATCAGTCATTATCGAAGTATCTTTAAGCAGTACTGTCACTTTAATATATTTAGCTGATTGATTAATGATCTACTCGGTGAATATCAATCATTTTAGTATTGATGAAAAATAGATCTTAAACTATAACAACATCTACCGAGAAGAAAATCTTCAGTAATGCTCCTATATTTTGGTCAAATGTATTGTTTTGTTTTACTGTTAATAAACGAGCATTCATAGCTAGTATCCATAGAAAAAACCTTGAAAAATACTGTCTTGAAATATTTCTTTTGACATGAATATAAATTAGTCAACTGAACTCTACTTGCGACAAACAATATTATTCTTTTGATCGCACAAAGAAACAGCTCGGAATATTTTCAATTAATGTTTCAGAGAACTGTTATTTTTAGGTTTTGACAGATAGATGTTTGTTTTTGTTACTTAGTATGTTTTGAAAGTTTTATTCTTAAACAGCTTCATTGATTTATTAATGAATTATTTATGAAATGTTCTCCTTCTGGAATTCACGAAGGACTTTACATTTATATGCATTCCAAAATTATATTTTTCACTATTTTTCTTTGTGAATATTAGCTATGAGTACGTTTTTATTAACAGTGAAAAGGTCATTCTATTTGGCAAAAGTATAGGAGAAATACTCAAGTCTTTCTTCGCGGTAAAGTTAATTTTGGTCCACCCTGTTGTAATATGAATGTGATCAGAGAAGGATTTCAATTGCTAAACATTTTAATAAAATAAAATACATTAAATCTAATATTATTATATATTGATAATAGAAAAATTAAAAAAATACTGAATCTACTCTTTCGAATATAACAGAATATGTGTTTAATTCGATTCTTTATTTTTAAAATTCTTAAACGAGATGAAATTCTTCTTGATCTTCTCCCATTCTATTTATGAAAAAAATGAACATATTATAAAGTTTAGTAAACATACATCATTTGTTTTGCACATTTGCACACGAATTATTTCATTTTTATTCAATACAAAAGAGATAGGATTTATTTTATTAGTTTTTGTGTATCCGCTTTCAAACTTGGTAGTTATACATATAAAAGATGTGATCCTTGTAATTATAATCTAATTAACTGAATGAAAATAAACAAAGATAATTTTAAAAATGTCTCACGAGGGAACGTTGTCAACTGCTCAGTCGCTTTTGAGGTCGAATCGTGTGCATAAAACAGACGCCAGGGATGTATGAAAAACTCCAAAAGGGTAAGCTCCCTTAGACCTTCTACGAGCATTTTAGCCTACTGCATGGTATATATCAACAAACTGAAAGATGGTATTTCGACCTGAGATTTTGTCCATATATATTGCTCTATTTGTGAATAGAATGCTTTGAAAATTACAGCTCAAAAGAAAGTTTCCTTCCTGAAATATGAAAATCTCAACAAAAAAAAATTCTAGCATCTTTCGTGGAATATGAGTGATTTTTGGAACTTTAATATCTTGGGAAGGAATCATTCTTTTGAGCTTTAATTTTCAGAGCATTCTATTCCCAAATAGACCTATATGTAGGCAAAATCTTAGATCGAAATGTCATCTTTCGATTTGTTGATATATACCATGCCATAGCCTAAAATAACAGTAAAATACCTATAACTCTGGACATAAGGTATAAGGAGACTTATTCTTTTGGGATTTTTAAAATCTCACTGGTATCTATCTTATGCACACAGTTTGAAGTAAAAAGCGATGAGGCACTTGAAAACATTTGCTCATAAGTTTGAAAGAATTTCATTTGAAATATTAATGATAGAAATGAATTTTTTTAATATTATGATTAAATAGGCAAAATGCGAACTATGTTTCAAGAGTTGCTACGTCAATTATTTTCTGATCAATGTCAATTAACTTATCTTCATCTTGATATTACGAATACATTTTACAATATTTATCAATGCTTAGATTCAAATTCTCATCTTAAATCAAATATAATTTCTACTGAGTATCAATCTTATTGTTTAACTCTGCGTCATTTGGAGATTCAACTCGGTTATACATATATTCTTGAATATATCATTGAACATGTACCCAATCTCGAAAAATTATCGGTTTATGTTGAAGGTTCACTAATTGATAATGTTAACTTTAGTTCAAACATTCAAAGATCGAGATTATCAAATGAAAATTGGTTTAATAAAGTAAGACGCATTTTAACATCATTTCAGTTATAAATTCTAAAACAAAACTCTTTAGTTAAATCTTATCTCGTACGTTAATGTTAGTTCATATCAAAGACACTTACTGCACCTAAAAAACAAGACAAAAGGTAATAGCAAAAATGACATCTTTCGAGAATATACATCGGAGATGACTGTCTCAGTATCACAAGAATATTTGTATCATTTGATCAAATGTTAAAAGAAAAGAAAAATTTGCATTTGTGAATCTACAACAATACAAATCTGAAAAGAAAACCATTAAAAGTGATTTTGTTTAATAAGAAAGAGTGTCCAAATTTGAATACGTTTAAAGAGTAAAAATGAAGTAGTCCCGGAATAGATGATGAGGTTAGAATAATATAAATACATTGTTTTCAATTATTGTTTTTTTTTTCTATTTTAATTATTAATGAATATTACATGTTACAATTATAATTGATTTTTTTTTCTAAAATAGATACCAAAATTGGAATGCTTCAAATTGAAGAGTTATATTGAAAATGATTTAGAATTTAGTTATTTAAAATGGCTTCTTAACAATATTAATCATATTAAAAAACTTGAAATTCATTTATATATTCGAAAACTATCGAAATCGGATCAATTCATATTGAAATCTTTTATTGATGCAAATTTTATTCATCAATATTGTTTACCTGATCAAATAATTAATTTAAAAGATTTTCGTTTTTATATTCGTGTAAAACGGCAATTATCATTAGATGATATCAAAAAAATAATAAATTCATTTAAAACAAATTCTTTTTTTATTTATCATCAATGGACAACTGTTAAATGTTTTTATAATAAAAAAAAATCATATCAATATCTGTTCTCGTCTATTCTTGATCAATATCAGCTCTTTGATGGTTTATTGTAGATATTTCACTTATGAATAGTTTTCATTAAATTATTTTCTTTTTCTTTAGTAATTATCATTATATAGAATATGATTTATCAAATATTCGACATATTACAATCGTTTATAATTCATCTCGGTATTCATTTCTCGAACAATTCAATGAACTATGCCCCTATGTCACTTCTGTCACATTTTATATAGGTAAACGTTTTTTTTTCGATAATTTTCTCAATGATTTTCGTAAAATCTACGACTAAGGAAAGACTAAACAAGTGATAATGTTCAATGAATATTCGAGAGATAAATAGTGAAGATTTCAGTTTCACACGATATCATCAAGTCTCGAAGTTATAGTTTTTGATATATAATAAAGTTTTTCAAAAATTTTATGACATCCTTTTAAGTCTTAAAACAGTTTTTCAAATCTATTAAATGTCATGAATATTCTCAAGTCCACTGAAATCTGAAGAATTTTTCAAGTCTTTAAATCAGTTATTTCCATTGAATGAAGATTTGTAAACTCTTCTTCAAATTCTGAGTATTATTTTGCTCGTAAACATCAGTAGTTGATAAAGTTCGAATTTTGATATCTATGAAACTTGATTTTCGTTCATTTAGTTAAAGTATTTAAAGATGAAAGATAGAAATATCGTTTTCATGGTGTTTACTCCTATCTATTTTTATTTAACATTCATTCATTTCGATGAGCATTTTTTCTTTGTTATTTTTAAAGAGAAATATATTAGTATAAGTCAAAGTAGCTAGATACAGGACATTATAATACTTTATAATCACAACTTTTCGTAGCCCTAATCAGACAGGATCAGTTTTTTGATATTTTAATTTCAACCAAACTCGATAAATTGTACTTGTCACATGGTAAACTCGTATCTGCTCTGTTTAATTTCGTTAAATATAATAAAAGAGAGAATTTGAAATTGTGCGAAGAAAAATGGATGAATTAAAATGCTTCAAAGTTTGGTTACTTTTTTATCATAAAAGTAGATCAATACCAATAGATGTATAGTTTCTTCATTCATTTTTGACAAGCAGATGTTCGTTTTTGAGGAACATGTTGACGATCGATTTCAGAACTCACACCAAATCCAACAGTAAGAGGTAACAGTTTTTCAATTGAAGTTTATCTATTAGAACGTAGAAAAGTGAAGATATATTTATTTATCGTAATTAATTTTGTCACAATCTTTTTAATGAACTATTTTAATTCTCTTCGAGTAAAATAAGCAAATGAAAAGGATTTAATGACGTTGGAGTTACAGGCAATGTCATAAAAATGTTATAGTTGTGAATACGTAGATCAATATTTTTCCTATTATAAATTGTTTGTATCTGAGCTTCTGACTTGATCTTTATCAATCTGGTGAATATCAAATCGAACTGAATGATTATAGTGATCTTTGTATTTTTCATGTCTGATTATTTGATTGAATGTATTGAAGTGAAGTTTCCTTAATGTACGTATTATATCTGCATATAGAAGCAAAAAAAACTATATTAAGATTCAACTGAATTTCTTGTCATTCAACTGTTATATTAATTTAAAGTTAAATAATATTTATTAAAAATAAATAAATAAATAAATTTTTTTGTAGGATTTGACAATGAAAAATCAGACATGTCGAAAACATTATTCGAAATAGAACAAAAAGAATTAAATCATATTCAATTTGTAAATGTTACAAAACTTCGATTTGGAAGGTGTGATCGTCGTTCAGCTCGTATGTATAGATTGTCTTTTTTCTCAAAACTAATAGAAACTGCATAAAATATTTTCTATTTTATAATGATCTTAAATCATATGAGTTCTATACTTTTCAATTGTTGTAAGTCATAATAGAACGTTCTTTTAAATAAAACAAAAAAATAGAGATGTCTTGTTTACAAAAGCTAACTGAATATATTTTAAAAAGAAATTAATTTCATCTGAAAAGATTTAAATGATTATTTCGAATCTTGAAATATATTTAAATTTATATTTTCAGTTTAATCAAATATCTTTTTAGACAGGAGAGTATTCGATTTTTTTAATTGTAAATGAGCAGAATTAGTGATATGTCTTGAGCTTTTACATTTACTCGGCACTTTCAATGTATACTCCGAATCGAAAAAGTTATTATTTGTAAAATATTACAGTGAATATTCAAAAACAAATATCGTAACTCATATTTGGAGATGTAAGCGGATTGTTAACCGCCACCGCGGCTGATGGCCGTAAAATTTCGAAGAAACATGAGCCGTATCGTTATTAATGCCGTAGATAGATGCTGATTAGAGACCTGCAAAGTGGTCGTAGTCATGTTCACGCGTGACCATGACCATGACTAGATTTACAAAAATCTGCGTGACGCTGGCTGTGACTGTGACCATGTTTCTCGTGATCATGACTTTAGCAAAGACCAAAACCATCCAAAAATCGAAGTTTTTTGTGAAATTTTTCCAACTTTTTGCCAAAAACTCGACTAATTAATGAACTGTAGCCAGTTCTGTCGATATTAGTGTTAGACAAGCTTTTTCACAAGCTTTATTAATGTGATCGCAAGTAAATTCGAAAAGTTCTCCTGACCGTAACATCGCCGTGACTGAATTTGGAAAAGTTTCGTGACCGTCACCAAAAATCGTAGTCACACAGGTCTTTATTGCTGATAATTGCAACCACTGCCGTCGCGACATCAGTTTTTGACGGTATTTTAATCTGCTACAGTTTCTTATCAGTAAGTTCTCTATTTTCTATTTCAAAATTTCTCGGAACTGAAAAGTTTTTTGAAAATGTC
The DNA here is from genome assembly GCA_905329745.1 of Rotaria sp. Silwood2. Classification (NCBI taxonomy): domain Eukaryota; kingdom Metazoa; phylum Rotifera; class Eurotatoria; order Philodinida; family Philodinidae; genus Rotaria; species Rotaria sp. Silwood2. Next base: position 8,605 of record CAJNSZ010001954.1, read on the forward strand.
GTCAAAAAGTTTCAAACGTCACAGATCAATGCATCAATTGATACATAGGCATGTATCGAGCATTTTTTTCGTTACTCTCAAACGCCTTTATATTAACAGCTTGAGCTCTGAAATGAAAGGCTGAATTTTGTGCCCTAACCTATCAAGATATAGACGGAACGTTGCTCTACAAAATGAATCGCTTCCGATCTCTATGCTACAACTACTCTAATTTTTATTTGCATTATAAAAAAATGTCTGGACCGAGCTCCAGCCCTGAGCCTAGGCTCGGTTTGTAAAACTCTCATAAAAACCTAAAGGATTGTTATACAGCGCGCGGGTATATCTTATTTGATAGACTAAAATTTTCTCTATCTTTTGATACCCTAGGTTACACGATTCAGCCTTTTATTTCACAGCTCAAGCTGTTAGTATGACAGTGCTCTAAAATAGCGCAAAAAAGCTCGGTACATGCCTATTTATACACTTCTACTGACACTTTCATCTTAAAAATCGTAACAGACAGTGTAAAAGATTGTGAGAAAGGCAAAGGGGTGATCAAAAATCATGAATTTTTCCCCACGGTGGAAATGGTATAAAATGAAAGTACTTGATAAGTATAGGACGGCTCCAATGTCGATTTCTTTAGATCTTGTCCCTTTTGTGGATACAAACTTAAGGAATCTTATGTCTATGTCTGATACGCTCCTGAAGGACCCCAGATTTCAGAAAAATCGTATTTTCGAATTTTGATCTGAAACTTTGTGCATATAGAGATCTCAACTAGACTAGCTTCCATCAAAGAATTTAGAAGTTTTCAACAAAGTCTCTTCCAGATATGAAGCTTTCAAGGTATAAGCCCTTGTCCATAAGTAGTTATACAACATGGATTTGTTGAAAGCTTCATATCTCGAAAAGACTTTGTTGAAAACTTTTGAATATTTTTACGGAAGCTAGTCTAGTTGAGATCTCTATATGCACAAAGTTTCAGATCAAAATTCGAAAATACGATTTTTCTGAAACCTGGGTCCTACAGTACCCCATAGGACATAGATATAACATTCCTTAAGTTTTTATCCATAAAAGGGGCGAGATCTAAAGAAATTGGCATTGGAGTAGTTATATACTCATTAAGTACTTTCATTTTATACCATTTCCATCGTGGGAAAAAATCCATGATTTTCGACCACCCCCTTTGTTTTTTGTTGAATTTAATCGTATTTCATTACAGACTTGGTAGTAGATTTTAATTTCATAGATATATCTGATACAATCTGTAAGGATAGGAAGAAGATAATGTTGTTAATGTGTAGATCACGATTTATGGGAGAAGCAAAAATTCAGTGAATAAAGAGAGTAGAGAATATATGATGACATTATTCGTTATGTACTTTAACGTTTCATTTTGAGTGTATTTTATTAAAATATATTATTATTGTCAAACTATAGCAAGAAACAAAAAGCGATACTTTATCTGCTTGAAATAGAAATGAAACTATGGGTAAAGTACAACTAGAAATGACCAGTCTTTGTTATGTTACTAATCGATTCATGAGAAAACAGTTTTCAACTATCGAACAATTAGTAATGAAAAAGTTCTTATTTACTATGAACAGTAATGATAATTTCTTTTTATTATGATGATGAAGAGTAGACATTATCAATGATTGTCAGCTATTTAGCCAAGAGATAACATTGGAAAAAGCAAGATCCGCGTCACAACTTAAAAAAAAATTTATTTTTTTCTTAGCAAAAACAGTTTTTATATGGAAAACAAGACGATAGAAAGAAAAAAAGTTTTGTATCGCACTTTTTTTGTTTTGTTTTTGCTACATTCTTATAGTTTAATATCTTTTCTACAAGCAGTTACTCTGTAATTAGTAACTTTTTCATCACTATTATCTTATTAAGTAATTCTTCAGCAATGATAAACGATCATTCTAAATACGAATAAAGAACAAATAAAGTGACGCCTTTTTCCCAGTTTGAAACTGGATTATTTTATTATAAATAAAATCTAAACAAGATTTATTGTTCTAGATCTTAGTGCTACTAAATTTACAGATCGGGATGAAACACGTGCAAAAATATTTGCTGATCTTGTTTCAATGCCTATTCAACTGAAATATCTTATTGTTGAAAACTTTCAATGTTTGGTATATGTTATTGAACATGTAAGTATTGATTTTATTTTAGGTTTTTACATGTATTTATTTTTATGTGTTGCAATTGCTATCAATATATGTATTCAAATCAATCAAATCTTTTAAAATCTCATTATTTTATCTGTTAGAATTTGTCAAGGATCATACAGATATGTCCAAATCACTGTGCTCTAAAATACTTTTACGTTAAATTCTATGATAAGATTTTTTTAAAGATATAATATTACAGTTGAATTAATCTTAAGAAAAAGATTAAATCATTATTGAATGAAAATAATCTAAGAATAAGATATAGTTGATTATTTTTTGAGTAATATAAAATTATTAATAAGATAATTAAAATTTGATTTGACTTAGGAATGAATTTCTTAAATTACTTTAGTTTTTGATAATATATAAGGGCAAAATCAGACAAAACAAGACATACCTTCTTTCATTTGATTTTGAGTTTTTACAAGAGTATTTTTTTCTGAATAAGTTATTTTAGCGTAGACATGTAAAAATCTTTGCTCTTTGAAATGTGACCTAATTAAAATTAATTAATTAAGAAGTAATTGGTAAATATTTCTCTAACCCTACGACGAAAAAATCTAAAAATTTCAGGATAGACTCTACGGCCTGAGCCATATGTATGGTAAAATTTTCAGCAAGATCAGACTTCAAAAATTCTCCTTATAAAAATCAGCTCTCTGGAGATCCCATCAAGTCACAAAAAAAAATTTGTCTTATCATCATCTCAAGATTCTGAGGAAGGGTTTGTATATTCTTACTCGTCACGTCGCTAACGAATAGTAAATCAAACTATTTGAAAAATCTATGCATGCTCCAAAAAGACTTTGGGTAGCGATTTTAAAGTCCTATTCGTTGTTTATAGAATGTACCATTTAGTTTTTCAAAAATGCTATCTTAATTCGGAGTTTTTTAAAACTAAACTGCATGAAATGAAAATTGATGTCCTTTTTTGAGTCTCGTCGCTAACGCTAGTGTTTTTAGTAGTAACTCCTTTCAACAAAGGTCTCTAGGGCTGATTTTTTCAGGATGTTTAGTGTAAGTTAACATACATACAACATATGAAAAGTAGCTGTTGGAAAGTTCATTATCGTGAGATATACGTGTTTCAATTTTGCGCTGTCACGTCGCTAACGGATGATTTAGCTTATACGTTTGTTTAAAAGACTAAAGATGATTGATGAACAAAATTTTAAAAATTTTATCTGATTAAATGAAATTATTTTCTCATCTTATTTTTAGACATGTGATCATTTGCGAAAAAATGCATTACATACTGTTCAATTCGCTGAATTTAGTATTTCAAGTTGTAATTTTGGAACAAATGAAGCAATTCATACTGGTAAACATCTTGTACCTTTTCTCAGTACTTATATGCCTAATTTACAAACATTACGGCTTTGGAGACCAGATGATTTTCCTTGGACATCGAGTAAGTTTATTTATTAACAAAATATAGTTAATTAGAACTATTAATAAAAAAAAATTTAATTTTAATTCTGAATATTGTTTAGTAGAATTTTATTAGTGATTTAATATCGTTATAACAATTTATAATTGAATATAAAGTTAATATATCTGATAAAAATCTTATTAATGTATCTGATAATAACTGAAATTTGAAACTCATCCGTCCTTCGCATATTTATTGTAACAATATATAAGATATATCTTCTCAAATGCAAGTGTCTCCAGTAACGATAAATTTTTTTCTATACATGTTTAATCATTAGAGAAACGCTCTATCTTATTTATTTTTCTGTTTGGGATACGGATTTCTATTTTGTCGAATTCTTTTATTGCTAAGTTAATGCTCGGGTATTGTGACTGTGAAAGAGTATGAAGAGGTCATCTATTGCTTGGTCCTAAATTTTAATTGATAAAGAAAGAGGACTCTATTCTTTGTTATATACCTATTCATATTTTACTTTTGATTTCGATTGATAGAGTTCAGAGTGAAAGCCGCAAAACTCTCGTCGTATACTTGCGTTAACCATTTCTCGTCGAACAACACATGAGCTTCACAATAATATAGACCTAATGTGTGAAAAGTAAAATCTAATGTTCAGAAAATCTTTATTTTCTCCTTGAATTGTTTTACCTCATTAGAAAAATAATTAAAATCTTAGTCAAAGAACTATCAAAAAAAAAATCAAATCATTTTTATTTTATTTAAAAAAAGTATTTATCAAATATGATTGTTTGATTTTTTTGGTCGATTTTATAATAAAAATGAACAAAATATTTTCTAATCATTCATTCATTGTTTATTTAACAAAAAAGAAAAAATATTTTCAGCTCAAAAATTTTTCTGTAATAATTATACTTTTTGTCTTTTATGTCTTTAAGTTCGACCAAACTTCAAATATGGATACTATTATGGAGTTTCAATGGGACAATGGCAACGAACTCTGAATACGCCTCAATCTATCAGTATGTTATTCAGATATATTTATTGAAGAAAAAAATCAATTTAATAAAATCATTATTATTTAGATGAACATGTAGCTGTCTTTGAACAAGATCTTTCTCAATTATTTGAACAATTAAAACAACTCGTCTATCTTGATATTCATGGCGATACGTCGTCTGAAAAAATCGAACCTTATCGTTTAATGGTTCAAACTCGTTTTCCAAACAGTCAAATTGATATTCAGATATCAAGATTTCGTCTTTGGATGTAACTATGGATGTTAATAGGACATCACAATGCGTCAAAGAAAACTATTTTGTTTCTCTTTTTTCCTTAACTGCTAATTCATCAAGATTTATTTTTGTTATTCATTGATTTTCTTAAATAAAATAGAATTTAAATTCATTTATAACAGGACCTTTTTTTAACCAAATCTCACATATGGAACATAATTTCTTATTAACAGTCCTATTAATAACAAAAATATCATCAACTATGCACTTAGAATTACTACTACTATTGCCATTCAAACATTCTAAATACATCGAATACAAATCATCATTTGCAAATATAGAGCTAGGAATGTCAGGCGTTTCTCGTGCTGAAGCGTTCCGTTCCCAAGGAATGGAAACGCTATCTCATATTGCGTTTTCTAGCATTTTTTACATATACCGAGCTGTTGATATATTTTTTCTCATCCTTTTTATGTGAGATAATTAGGCGTTCCGCGTTCCTGGCACAGAACGGGAACGCGACACTCCTAATTACAATCGACTTAAAAACTTTGCAATTAACATTACAATAGATATGAATATCTCTCGATCTATGCTACATTTGATATTTTGATCATATCATTTATATCAGACGAACAGGTCGCGATAACCACGTTTTAGAAGTTAAATATCAAACTTTTTTATTCATATAGCATTTTTAAAAACAATACGAATATTTTTATAATAAATCATTGTTTTTGTGTTAATTAGGAAAATTGATTACTGTCTTCTATACTACTAGACTACATTAAATATTCAATACAATGATCAATGAGAAACAATGTTTTCACTGAGAATCAAATCATTTTACTGAAGAAATATTTTGAAATGGAGTGATTAAAGAATTAGTCTGTTGATTTTCTGTGCAGCAAGCGAAATCAAAGAGTCCATTTTGTGTTACTGCACACAAGCCTACAAACAATTATTTGCTTTTGAATTGAATAGTGCTAGGTTATATTGTTAAGAGAAAAGAAGATATAGATGTCGCTATTTTGTTAAATATTTGTAATTAAAAGAATTTTAATAAGAATGAAATATTTTATTTAAGAAAGTTATTTTTTGTTAATTTTGTTCGATTTCTTGTGAATGATTACATATTGGAAAAACGTGGGAAACAATAAGTTGCATCATTGGACGAATGAACATTTGATGAAAATTTTTCGATCCTAAAACTATTTTTATCACATTTAAAGCATTAGTCATGGCTGAATGGACTCCACATTCATGTGATAAATGTATTAATCTTGATTCTATCAAAGTAACTATGTTTCTACCGATTTTGCTTGACTGTAATCGATGATCATATATAGAACTGTGATAAATTCGAATTAATAGGTACCGGTGGTTTCGCAAAAGTGTATCGAGGTATTCGTCTATGTAATAGAGGGTGTGGGTGTGGGTGTGGGGGTGTGGGTGTGGGTGTGGGTGTATGGGTGTGGGTGTGGGTGTGGGTGTGTGGGTGTGTGGGTGTGGGTGTGCGTGTGGGTGTGTGGGTGGGTGTGGGTGTGTGGGTAGGTGTGGGTGTGGGTGTGGGGTGTGGGTGTGGTATTATTATGAAACGGAGGAAGACACCCACATCCACGCCCACGCCCACCCACACCCACACACCCACACCCACACCCACACCCCACACCCACACCCACACACCCACACGCACACCCACACCCACACCCACACACACCCACACCCCACACCCCACACACCCACACCCACACACCCACACCCACACCCACACCCATACACCCACACACACACACCCACACACCCAAAAAGAATACAATGGCTAAGCAAGGACGAAAGAAATACAACAGAAACGAAATAACAGAAATCAAAATATAAGAGAAAAGACAATAAATATAATTTAGATGTGTGCGTAATTAGCAGACACCGTAATCTTGCTTTGTTTTGAAAGGAAATCATACATGTTTTCATATGATTTTACAATAATAAAAGAGCAGTTGTTTATGTTAAGTAAGATCTAATGCTGTTTACATCTTACTTGTCCTTGTGGGAGGAAAAAAGAAACCCTTAAATCAATAAGAGAAAAATAAAGAATTTCTTCTGATTCTTTATTGGTATGTTTTTCTGAGTTTCAACGAGTGAGGGAAGAAAATGATACACAGTTCTTCTCTTGCTTGCAGCGACGTATCATGTAAATTTTGAGAGTACAGTCCGCGTAACATGGAGTGACACACCAGACAAGTCTATCATCGAATAAAGTTTTTCTCAACGAAAAGTTTTTGACGACATGCATGGAATACTTTTTCAAGAGAAGACCGCTGATAGCAAAACATTTCATTTTTTATTACACATGGTTTTTGTTCTAATTTTGCTTCTCTGCATATCTTTATACTACACACGGCCATTTTGAAAATAAGTCGCTCCATCAGTATGTGACCATTTTTGAAATGACTATTAGAAAGTTCGCATGAACACTGTTACGTTTCAACTTAATAGGCTGCTTTTTTATTACGAAGAGACAGGAGCTTTGAGCTTTTACTTAAGAGAAAAAGTTTTGTCAAATACGATTATAAACCACGACAATTGTGTACGGTAAAGATCTGAAAGTTTTATCTACCTTTGAGAAATACAATCAATCGCATATTCTTATAATATTCGAGAAAAAAATATTGTGATGAACTCATCATCTGCTAAATCATTCCATCAATCTTTATTCAAAATGTTAATATATATTCCTATTTTATTTCGCTATAGTCAAAAAAAAATGATTCCTTGGCGTTAAAATATTCTATCTAAGACAAATAATATTCTTCGAGAATCTTACCATCATAAAGACATCTATGAACATCTACTTATCTTATAATCAACCGTATTTCCTCACTACTTTAACAAAGAAGAAACCTTGAAACATATCTTTATTATCAGGCAAAAACCAATAAATTCACTTAACACATAACATTGTACTGTGTATTTATTAGTTTGAAAGACCGATGTGCAAACAAATTGTTTACAAAAAGCAAGTTTCATCTCATAAAAACGGAAGTGTTAAATATTCAAATAGAAAAAAAAAAAAAACGTCCACAGAACGAAAAAGACGAAAACAAGTTGATGCAATCGTTGGCATTTTAATGTTAGAGATTTTGAAGGACAGCACATCACATACTTCTTTTTTTTTATAATTGTCGATAGAATTGTGATTCAATGTAAGTACATAGTCGTGATTTAGCGAAGTTCCTTTTTTTAACCCTTCGTTGCCATTGTAAGATCCAAATAGATCAATTTTACAGTTTTTTGTCTAGTATACTACATTAACATTTATTCATTCATACCATCCGTCTACGATAATCTTTAGTCTTCAGTAGGTGCAAAATATCTTTGCTAAAACTCATGAAGAGATTTGAGAGGAAAAGGAATACAACTGTAGATCTACATGGATCCTAGAACACTAACACTATTACAAACATAATTTTTCGTCTTGCCATAGCTGTCATCTATCGTCTCTCCAATGTTTGTTTAAATAGGTTCGTTTGTGGATGCATACATCTTTATAGAAAAAAATTTTAAAGATCTTTAACACATGAATGAATAACTTAAATAAAATGAATGTATCAAGTGTTTTTAATTTCCTATGGATTTTTTCAGGTGCACAATGGATAGAAATAGGAGCAAGGAGCAATTCTTTTAATAATTAAAGCTATTAACTTAAGATTTTCTGTACGTATGACTGGCAGTTCATATTGATTATCTATACTTACCTAGCCGGTTTTACTTGGAAAATTCCTGGAAATATATAAGTACGTGGAAAAACCTCAGATTGATGAGTTAAATGAGAAAAAATATGCGATTTCATCGTTTAGGTAAAAAGAACAAAGAAGGCAGGCTTACAAAGTCAACCTAGACATTTTGAATTCGGCGCGATTTGGAGTATCATCCTCAAAACTTTTTGAGATGAAAGTCTAGCCAACAACTCATCATTATTCAGTTTTTAATTACTCAATCTGAAAAAAAGAATGCAAGAAAAATTCTACGTACCTTGTAAAATATTTACCTTTCGAAAAATGATGCTCTTGAAGTTTTTCATATTCTTCGATCTGAAAAAATTATTTATTGCCGCTAAAAGTGATTTTCATGATGAGCAGCTCACGCTCGATCAAATGATGTAAAAGAAAAAGAATATTTTTTACTGAAACTTTAAATTGCTCGATCGTTAAAATGTCTTAATTTTGTGAAAGTTTGTTGCAGTTGAGTTTTGAATCAAGTTGAGATTCGAATCATATAGTTCAATTTGTTTATTTACAAATTTTTCTAGCATATATTCAAGAAAACTTGTTTGTGTCTTGTCAAATTTATACCTTCTATTACTTCTCGAAAAATAAAAAGTATTTTCGTAGTGTTACTTTGTTGACGAAAAGCAAGTAGTCATTCTATTAAGTGTTTTTTTTTGTAAAAGTAAATCTTACTCACCATTCTGTATAGTTTATACACCGTGCTGCTGGGAATATAGGGGCATTGAATGATTGGTTGAAATGAAATCAAGAGTATTAGCAGATTTCAGTAGAATATTTATCAAATATAAGACAAACGTATTATCCTTAAGCAATAAAAAACAAACTAAACTATCTACAGATAATATTTAAAAACAAAGTTAAACAAATAATAAATATTCCATAAAAAAGTTAAAATTCTACCAAAATAAATATTTGAAAATTCTACAAAATATTTCTATTAATATATTGTATGTTAAAAATGCACAAATTTTAAGTTATTTAAATAAATGTTTCCATTTTCTTGAAATTCAATATGACTGTTATGCAAATATAAACGGAACACTACTCATTGACTCAACTAAACATCGGTCAGAATTAATTTTGATTATTCATCATAACCCATGTAGCCAATAATGGATAAATAATGGAAAAATGATTCATTATTTTCCATTATTTTGCAAAAATATCAAATAATAAATTATAATTCATTATTTTTCGGAATATCAATGCATTTCAATGCATTATTTGGAAATAATGCTATAATGAAGTATAATGCATTAATATTCAATGCATTGTAATGCATTATTAGAAAAAATCTGAAAAAATTCAGAATTCAATAAATTTTCAATGCATTTTAATGCATTATTTGGAAATAATACTATAATGAAGTATAATGCATTAATATTCAATGCATTGTAATGCATTATTAGAAAAAATCTTACAAAATTCAAAATTCAATAAATTTTCAATGCATTTCAATGCATTATTTACGAATAATGTACAAATGGCAAATAATGCATTGAAAATCAATGCATTGCAATGCATTATCGAGGGAAAATGTTCTAATGACTGATAATGTATTGACGATAAATGCATTTCAATGCATTTTCCAAACATAATGTTCTAATCCCGAATAATGAATTGAAAATAAATGCATTATCATGCATGAAGAGAAATAATGTTGAAATGTTTGAAAATTTAGTAAATTTCGAATGCATTTTCAGAAATAAATCATCGATGTTCCACAATTCAGTAAACTTTCAACGTATGTTAACGCATTTTCATACATTATTAGAAATAATGCTTAAATATTTCGTAATGCAGTCAAACCTATATGTAGTTTCAGAGAACATGTCCAGAAGTTTCATAATTCAGTAAGACTGTAATGGATTATGATTCATAACTTAGAATTTTGATCTCTTAACTTTAGCAGTGCACAAATGCACGGAAAGGAGATTGCAGTAAGATCGTTCGCAAAATAAAACACAAGATGTCACAACGCTTAAGACAGGCTGTCGACAATTCACCAGTTGTGCTCAAAGACAAATGTAGTTTTATTGCGTATATATAGCACGTTTATTGTTGCAGGCGAGTGGTATATAAATATACATGAGCACAGAAACAAAAGGAAATATCCAGAAGCTGGTAAAGAACCAAGAACTCCCTGAAAAGTACTAGAGAGAACATTCATGATCTATGCAGAAAGACTAAGAGAACAAATGTAGATGATCATCGTAGAAAGGCGAACATACGCTTTCACGCATGACAACAGAAGACAAGAAGATGTCGATGAAAAATACAT
>CAJNSZ010001955.1:0-19472 GCA_905329745.1 Rotaria sp. Silwood2
TGATTACATCAAGTGTAATTTAAGTGATCAACCAAATGAAAAATCATTAGCTCGTGCGGTATCCAAGGTGGTGAAAAATATTCCTGAAGAAGAATATAAAAAAACTTTCGACAAACTGTTAGAAAGGATGGAACTTTGTATAAATAATCATGGGGACTATTTTGAACATTTAATAAAATAAAACTCGAACTTTCTCTTTTTCTTTAACTTTTTTTTTTAAATTGCAGAACTTTTGGTCAGACCTAAGTATATTCAGATTAACACGAGAAAGAACAACCATTAACAGTAAATAAATATATAACATGTTAAATTTTAATCTATGTATTTTCTTTTTGATGTTGTATGATTCTTTCTTGTGTGCTTCTCCAGAAAGAACATGGCATAAATAAATAATCAATTATAATATTTGTTTTTGAACTTACTATTAATAACTTCATCTATGTTCTCTTCGCTGATATTAATATACAAATCGACATGTTCAGCATTGTCGAATACTATTTAAAAAAAACTTCAGATGATGCATCTTCTTATGCAACAAAATTTTCTTACGTTTAGTGCCAAGTTTATCTTTCATAGAGTTTCGAACTTTTGCTACTTTATGATGAATCATTGACTTCCTTTAAAATGAACATTACACTTTATATAGATTTACTATCAAAACAAATTTAACATACAATTTAATGGTTAATAAATCATCATCAAGTGCTTGGTTCTTTTCCAAAAACTCTATATCGATCATCACATCTAAAAAGACATATACTCATAAACAATTATAATCTTGACAGTAATTTACCAGTCCATTTTTTCATATCAAATAAAACTTTTGCACGTTTCGAATAATATGATACACGTTCAGCATCATCTGCAGCAGTTTGGATGAATTTATTCAACATCTAAATATAAAAAAAACAATCTTCATTGTTTACAAGTATCATCTTACCGTTAAATTATCATTTTGTTCACCTTGTACGATGTTAGACGATGCCATTTCACTGAAATCTATTTGTTCAGATTTGATGTGAACCATCTTGTGCGCAAGGTGTGGGTGTGGGGTGTGGATGGGGTGGGTATGGATGTGCGGAGGAAGGAAAAATGAACCCACACCCACCCACACCCACCCACTCCTACATCAGTTGATATCTTAGGTTGATTTCTAATCTGGGTGATGCAGAATTTTTCGGGCTACAAAACTGTGCTAAGCAAAATACCCTTTCGGTTCATTATTGTGCTGAAAAACCCTTCAAGATCTCCTCAAAGAACTCACCTCATTGGTGGATTGTTGACCAATCAGATTTTGATACTGCTCTATTCTCCCTCCCCCCAAAATTTCTCTTTCGAATGGTGAAAAGCGCTGGTCTCTATCTTGTTCCTATCAAAAGTTATTCAAAACATGGTGGTATTCATTCTATTATTGAAACGGCTAGTAGAAATAAACGCTTGCGCTATAAATAAAACGTGGTAAGAAATGCAGCAGTTTTGCATAAGGGTAAATTCACATGTAACATTACACTTAAAATTCAAAAACTAGTCTTTATTCATATCTAACGATCCGAAAAAGAAAGTTCTTAACTATAAACAAGATATAAAAGTAAAAAGTATAGCTGCTGAAACGTTGATGGTGGAAAAAGGACAACGTATAGATCCCACTAAATATTTGGGATTATAGGCGAGTAGTCCAAGCTTCAACAAATCGAATGGTGCATGATGAGTTGGAATTTGAAGTTATTTTTGTCAAAATATAGATAAAAGAATCTCGGTGAACATTTTCGATGTAAAATTAGATTTTCTCTGTGCTAATGAAAGCTTGAGAGTTGAAATTTCTACCACCTATTCTCGGCAGAAATTGAAAAAAGGGCGAAATTTTAGGCACAAACGGACACCCTCTTATGGAATTATAAGCAAAACATTTTTCGAAATCTCGATGGACATTTTGTACAAAAAAGTCTATTTAAGGGGACCCCCCTTTCCTGAGCCAAAAAAATTTTTTTTCGATTTTTTTTTTTCGTGTAAAGGTGTATCAAGGTCCCCTCTATGTGTGCTATAAAAATCAGAACCATCAAAGGTCGGGAAGTCTCTCAAAAAACCAGATTTTTTGGAGACCTATGCATTAAAAAAAATTTTTTTTCTTTGACATTAAGTTATATTATGATATGGTATACCTATACTTACGTATAAGCGGAAAAAGAAATTTTTCTACAAGTTTTTTTTTATTTTGTATTTTTCTCAAAACTAGTTTTTTGGGTATCAAAAACCAGTTTTCCCCCTTTTTCTCCGCCATTTCAAGTCCGATCGGGCTGAAAATGTTTTTGGTGAGACTTCAAGTGATTTGGGTTGGCCGTTTTTTTTTTTTGGATACCTTCTACTAATCAAGTTTGGCAGGCTTTGCAAAATTTTTAGGATCCAAAAAACCTAGAGATTTTGGGAAGTCTTCAGTATTTTGGTTCTTCAGCCTGAAGTATTTGGAATTTTTGAAAAAAAACGCCCACCCCGATTGAGTCCGTCTACCCACAGTAAAAATTCCAGCTCAAACGGATGAAATCTGTAGATTTGCGGGGGGAAAACTTTTTGCAAGTTTTTGACCTTGGGGTCTCTGGAAGCCCATGAAGATGAGATCTGGCAAATTTGTACCCACGATAACTTTTGCTCTACTACTCGAGACCTATCTACCCTGAAAGTTTCAGGAATTTTCGATCGGCCGTTTCTTAGAAATGCCGGAAAGGGGGGGGGTCCCCATAAGTTCAACGTAACAGCTAACACTACACCATCAGATAAAGAGAAAAAATAATTACGATAAAGAATTCAAGATTGGATAAAAAGATCGAGGAGAATTAGTTCACTAGTAGAGTTGTTTGAATATTTACCGTTTCATCGATTTAGTATTTTGAATTTGTAAATGCCTATTATAGATCTATCAGAACTAATATTATTCTTTTCGTGTTTGCATCCATCTGATTCTGCATGACGATGTTGCTATTTTCCTTTTAAAATTTGTATTATAAAAGCAAGATGAGAGAAATATGAAGAAATATTGAATCAGAAAAAATCGCATATATTGAAATGAAATACAATATTTGAAATTAACAGAAACAAAGATATTAGACGTACAGAAAGAAAAACTTCAATTGTCTATGGTAACAACATGCACACTCAAACGATTATTTCACCTTTTAAATAGGTTAAAGCCTTGCCTGATATTAGAACCCTGTTGTCTCTATTTTCACACCAAAGTTCTCCTTTACGAGCCGAAATTTGGTATGCATGCAGCTGGTTTTTACCTAATCGTTCAGCCCAATAAGGGATGAGACTACAATGTGCTGAACCAGTAACTGGATCTTCAGGACCACTAGCGCTTGGCCAAAAAACTCGAGAAACAAAATCCACTTCGTTACCAGGAGCAGTAACAATTACACCAAAAGAACCATCAATTTTAGCTAATGTCGTCAAGTCTGGCGAAAATTGTTTAACATCGGCTTCATTTTCATAAACTAACATATAGTCTCTTGCTTTATAAATTTCGACAGGAACTTTACTGCTACCGAAAATTGATAATAGTTCATCAGGCAAATCGGCTTTTTGCTATCGGACGAGCTGGAAAATTGATAGTATATAAACCATCTTCTTTTCGACGGGTAACTGTCAACTCACCCGCTTGCATAGTCTGAAAGATGATTTCTTCCTTCAAAGGAGACATTTCTGTAAAAATGATATGTGCAGTTGCCAGTGTCGCATGACCACAAAGGTCCACTTCTAGTTCAGGCGTAAACCAACGAACTTCATATTTACTATTGTTGGAATTCGGTACAAAAAATGCCGTTTCAGCAAGATTATTTTCGGCAGCAATTTTTTGCATCAATGAATCGGGTAACCATTTATCTAATGGACATATCGCTGCCGGATTACCGCCAAACAGCTGATCAGTAAAAGCATCGACTTGATATATTTTAATCTTCATAATTATAGTTACTTATATAATTTTTGAATATGTTAACTGTAATCTTATTATACCGATGTCGTTGTTTTGTCAATAACTAACAGCTCTAAAAATTTAGAAAAAGAAAAGAACTCTGTTAACAGTTTTCAGTAAATTACGATCTAAATCATTCCAAAGAAAACACATGACTTTCTCACTGATCATTAGTAAAATTTTGTAACATTTCTTACTGTGAAAGGATGAAAATCTTTCGATTAGTCAATTCTAACGAATTACAGAGTAAATATTGACATATCGTCGTTTGCGTGTTCTTTTGAATAAAAAGTATTATTCTAAAAAAAAACATGATGTGATAACTTACATATATCTCAGTTGCACATCTTCAAAAAGAGGTTGATAAGAGCTGTCATTCCAGCCTGTTACAAGGTTGCTCTGTATTTTACATAGACATAAATAGTTGTTATCTACTCTCATTCTTTCATACAAAGAGAAAAAGATGACGCAATAGCATGTCTATGTATGTGTTCAACAGGAAAAACAAATAACAATGCACAAAGGTAACAGCAATTGTCGACGTAATACAAGGGCCAAGACTACGCTTAGGAAGAAGAGCGCATGAAGTACTCAAAAAACACAAAAAAATGTATTGTATATCTAGGATCGTAATGATGCTTCTCATGTGCATTCTAATTTATACGACTTTCTAATCCGCTTCTCATTCATTGCAATCTGTTCGAAATCAAAAAAATCTAGAATTTTAAAAAATTGGTTTTGGAATTATCTGAATGTTTTCCGTATTTGTGTGATGAAGTATAATGGTTGTCAGAATGATTTTTGTCGCATTGAATCAAGATTGAATTCTTTCATTTGAAATTATTTCGCCTTGAAAAAATTTCATTCAATTAAAACTGAAATCATTGCAACCTCTGACAAAAAAAAACTATTAAACCGTAACCAATTGTATTGATCTAATTGAATGATATTGTAGCAATTTGATTGTTTATCAAATATGCTATGAAAAGTGATATCTGGTCGTTTTTGCTCAATGTTTTTTATAGATCGTAACAAAAGAACTTTTACCTTCTTGAATGGCATTCAAATGATTCTCGGATTCTTGTAGAGACACTAAAAGTATGGTAGGTGAATCGTTTCTTTGGCGATGATAGAATTTAATAAAAAAAGCATGCCTATCAAGACTGACTGAAGTTGCCAGAATTTAATGCTTGATACATGTAACAGGTGACGCAGATAAAATGAGCCTTTTTTGTGCTCTGATTTTACCTTCTTTAATTATTTTTCTCAAAATCTCATTTAATGTTTAAGACATTGAGAGCTTTCTGCTCTAAAAATAGTATCACTTTTGCTCATACAATACTAATCTTTTAAAATAAAAAAATAAAGAAAAAGAACTTCAAAAACTTCTTTTTATGCACCCTCACCGTCAAAATATTTCAGTCAACAAAATTCGATTATCCTACAGAATGAAGTTTCACTTTCAAGTAATAATCGATGTTTGTAAATGTTAAACAAAACTGGTTCTGTTGCTCGATTTGAATCTCTGAATCAAAACTCTGGTCTTTGAACGAAACTCACAAGGCACAAAGTCAGACAACATCTACTATCGGGTCAATATTCAAATTTTTTTCGGCATCACTTTTCCGATATTTTTTCTTATCCAATATCCAAACAGTAATCTTATATTGTTCTGCTGGAAGCTTAAAAAACGTTTTTAATATAAGATTTTCATTCAAGATTATGTGAAAATAATCTGTGGATAATCACTATTAATATAAGATAATGTTAAGCCAGCTGACGAATGAATTGTTTTGTACCTGGCAAATAAAAGATATCTTTGACTTTGTTTATTATTTCTTTGTGTTCAGTCAGCAAATATTCGCTTCAGAAGTTTAAATGGAATAATAGAACTAGTCTTATTGAACATGAAACTTCACTATGTAGGATAATCCAAATTTGTTGACTGAAATATTTTAAGGGTTTTATCTTAAAAGATCAGTACTTTATAAGCAAAAGTGATACTTTTTTGTAGAGCAGAAAATTCTCAATCTCTTGAATATTAGGGCATCTGCAAAAGATAAAGAAGAAGAGGCAAGTAATCGATGTTGTCGAACAAATATTTATTTGAAAAAAAAAACAATGAATAAAAGCAATGTTTCTCCATACAAGATTAATCTACACTACTGACCAAAACTATCCTCCCCCTCGGATCTAAATCACTATATGAGTTGTATATCTAAAAACAAGTATGCACATAGTTCTCAATGAATGGTGATCATTGACACCACCCTCATCCCTCATCTTCACGTTGCATTATCAGACACATTTAATATTATATTTTGGTGTCTTTTTTTTCTTAGCTATCATTCAAATATCATCATCAACAAATCATTCATTGAGTAATATGGAAGATAACAATTAGATTTTGTTCTCTCTATACAAATTGTTGTTTTAATTATTGTTCGAAATTTTTCTTGAATATTGTTGTCTTGATCGGAGGGTATTGATTAAAATACAGAACACATAGAATTTTTGTTTTGAGCATCTAACAAACATCAATTAAATGGATGACTTGGCTATCTTAGTCTTTGATACCGAACGATACTATATTTATTCAATTTTTTTATTATAAAGAAAAGATTAACATTTGATAAATTGCTGATAACGTGTTGGTTTTTTTCAAGTACAGATATCTTCGCTGATATAAAAAAATGAAGAAATATATTAGTTCACTTATTATAAATAACTGTCAATGTAATGCGTTTTGAGAATTATTTTAACACAAATTTTATTTCTTCTATTCAGTATGTGTCACAACATTTCTGATGACATTTTGTTCACTATTATTATTTGATCAATGTAGTATACTTTTTGATTTTGCGACACAACATGATTCCAATCGATGATTTATAAAAAAGAACTAAACCAATTTCAACAAATAGTTGCTGGATCATTTAATTATTATTAATCTATAATTCCTTTTCTAGCTGCTGTTCATATTGTAATTCTTCATCTAGAATAGAAACAATGAATAACTGATGACTTTTCTTTACTAAACATTCAACTGATAAAATTACTAATGTAATGAATGATTAATATTATTTAAGTTCAATATACTTAGCATATATTATATTAAATGATTATTTTCGTCTAATAATTCAATAAAAATTACCTCAGTTATCACATCAAATATCGAACAACAACTTGCATTAATTTTAACAAAAAAGAAAAAAGGAAATATTATTTACTTTGTTTTGTAATACATGTATATAAGTTTATTTTATAGAATTCAAACTATGGCTCATGAAGCGAATTTCATCATACATCAATTGAATCTAAAGGATCAAAAAGACAAATTCAACAATCATAATAATAAAATATCAGTTTAATTTTAAGTAATGATGAATCTTATTATTGGTTTTTTTCACAAATAATTACTTATTATGAACAATGAGTTTCGGAAGCTAAACCGTAAGAAAAATTCATCAAAAGCCAACTTGTCTATCTCTCTCATTGATTGAAATTAAGAAAAAAAGGATTTTCAACTAAAACAAAATGAATGTTAAATGATAATTGAATATTCACTTGTGAAAAAGTAGTACAATCGATTTTAGTACGCGAACGAAGCAGATAAAGCATAACAAAATTAAGATTGATATCTCAAAAAACTCGACATGGCCCTAAACAAAAACGGACTTTACCAAGTCTTAGAAAACTGTTTAGAGAAACTACTGTACTCATCTAATCTTCAGGAAACGTGACCTGACATGTGACCCCACTTAGTAGATTAAAGTATTCTCTATTTGACAATGATTCGATGATTCATTCCAATTGTGATTGTAGAATAGCACATGTTTGATCTTCATATCGGTATTGGTTTAGCTGGTGTTCGACTGGTAACATTAAAGTTGGTGTTCCCCCTCATAAAAAGTTTTCCACCGTGTGATGATATATCATCACACGGTAGAACACTTTTTATGAGGGGGAACACCAGCTAAACCAATACCAAGTTCCAAACAGGAAGATTTATCAGTTAGCAGTTATAATTGTTTTAAATATTGTTCAATAATTTATTTGAGTTAGAAAATAAAAGTTACTGATAAATGTGTAAAGACTAATCATAAGTCTTAGAGTAATTTATTATGTTCGACTTTCTTTAGAAGTATTGATCCGTATTTTATTCTATTCTTCAAGAAAATACCGATCATTGACATCAAAGGATTACGATGCAATATGCATCAATGAAAGGCTAGGAAAGTTGAAATTTCTACCAAAAAAAAATAAAACTACTCTGATCTTGAATGCTCGACTATTTTTTTTCCGCAAACATTCTGAAATTTGAAAGATCTTGTTAAAAGCAGTATTCAAAAAGACTTAGAGAATTTCGAATTGATTCTAGACAACCATCAAATATTTATCGAAGTAAATATGCGCAATCATTTTCGATATCAACAAAGGATATATCTACTTATCTTTACTGTTTATCTAAATATTCATAATTTGCATTTTGTGTTCGTTCATCTTTTATTGTGAGATATTTTCTGCAGGTGTGGATGTGAAAAAAGAAGAAGCACCCATACCTACATGCAAATCGAATTTTGACTATTATTAGGAGATACAGGCATAGGTATTATTTCAGAAAAAAAGACTGCTTTCATTTCTTCTTAGCATAAACAAAATCAATCTATTACAAACTGCATGCATAATTGATCTGTACAGTGATTCGAGCAGTCGAAAACATGTACTAAACTTCTTTATTTCGTATTACGATAAATACCTACAAAGAAACGTTTAAAACTTGGTAAATTCTCACGACATTGCCCTCCAAGTTGTGGATATCATTCATAGATAGAATGTCTTGAATTTTACATTTTTACCCTTATAGAAACGATATTTAGAAATTTACACGTATTAACCTGTCTAAAGTCTATCCTGATTATCCACAGAACTTGTTGGAAAAGTAATGAACGTATTTCGTGCATTCGATTTCCTATTGCTAGGCGAGACATTTTAATAGTACTATAACAGAATATCGAAATATTTTTTTCAAAGAAAAACAAACAGATACTAATGCTATTACCATCAGAATCTCATATAATCCCAAAATGACAACTATACCTGTGGATATGTGACTGCATATGTGTTTGAAAGCACACAAACTTATATTAAGCAGTGTATTTTATGTTGACATAAACTGACTTCTATCACGATTTACTCTAGTTCTTTTATGAGGATGTGCATGTGGATCCTGCTTTATCTTACACTCAAACTGACACCCACACCCAAATCGACAGGATAAATAACACATCAAGGTATGTAGACATTTGTTTATACAATGAACTGTTTTATTTAGGATATCTAACAAACTTAACGTTCTTATTAAGATGATAGAGCATTTAATACTATGGCGAAATACATGGTGGCTTATTTTGTTTGTCATCGTTAGATGAACATGCACACAAATCAAGCATATTTCTATCACAATATCTATATGTATTTATATCATAAAGAAGAAATTCATAGCCAAGCAAATTCAGTTACTTTAGTGCCACCACTAACGGCCACATACAAATTAAGATTTGAATCTAAGGCAACAGCTGTTGGTTTATCAAGATCAGGTGTTGTACTGCTACCTCCAGCGACCACAATGCCAACTGTTGAATTAGCACAATGCATCACCACTCGATCATTATCCGAATCGACAATATACAAATTACCATATGGATCAAAAACCATGCCTTTCAGTTTGGCAAGAGCATTTTTAGTAGCATTGACTTGACTAAAAGTTTAAGTTGGACTATTATTACCAAGTGTCCATATATATACTTTATCTTTGTCTGAATTACTTGTATAGACTTGATTTGATGAACTAGGTGACAGTATGATGTCATAGGACTTATCGATGAGACTGTTACTAACTACAACAGTGCCACTAGTTGCGTTCGAAGCCCATTTGACGATACGGTCATTATGTATATCAGCAATACAAATATTTAAATTGTCGTCAACATCAATCGCTGCTAAATGATCTACATCTGTTAATGCACCTGATTTAGTTCCGGTTCCAGCAACAGTTATGCCAATATTAGAATTCGGAGGAAAGCATTGTTCACGATGATTACTATAATCAGCTACATACATATATCCATATTTGTCAAAAGTAATGACTTCAGGACTGTCCAACAAAGTCGAAGTTGAACCCGCATCACTTGTATTGCTGCCAGCTATTGTTTCGGCACTTGTTGCACATTAGCTCCATTGTTGAATATGATTGTTACCGGCGTCAGCCATCTATAGAGTGTAATTTGTACCAATATATAAGGCAGCTGCATTCTTAGATTGATTAACAATAATCGTACCTATTGGATTCCATTGAAGATCATTACCTAAAATAATTAATGATATTTTAAACATGTAATTATTTATCATTAAATGACTGACAAGTATTAGAGATTGCTGAACTTCCAGTGTCTAAACAGAAAGAGAAAGAGACTAGCATTAATTAGTAATTTAACTTGAAAGCATACTTGAAATGCAACTAAGTATGTCTGTTACCGTTGTTGTGGTGGTGGTTGCTTTAATAAACAAAAAGATGTACGTTTCATCATGTATTCTGAAAGAAAAAAGCATTTATTCTCGTTACATGCTGTCGATGTGCTCGTGCTTGAAGTTGTTGCTTAAATAGATTAAAAAACATAATCAGGCTAGAATTTCATATGAATATATTATTTTTCTCACATGTTGTTATGCTTGTTGTACTCGTCGTCGTAGCTTTTAAATACAAGACAAATGCAAAAATAGTAAAATATGAAAGATCCGAATCGTATTTCTACTTGAACTTGTTGATGTTGTGGTTGTTACTTGAAATTTCATAAGAATATTATTTTAATTAATTTTCATTTTAATTATTTTCAGCTTACCTGTTGTTGTAGTTGTCCTTATGTTTGATATTGTTACTAGAAAATCGAGAAAAATTTACTTCATGTGTGAAAATAAATGTAACGAAGTGAAAGAATCACGGTAATAATACTCTCGCTATTCATAATTTATTAAGCTATTTGAAATTTTCAATCACATTTCTCTAAGCAATGAAATGATCTTATGCAGAAGATAAAGATATAGAAAGAAAATACATAAATCACTGGCAAAAACGTTATACTTTTTTATTAAGAGTTTAAAAAATTTGAATTTTGTTTTCAAAATACTTTGAATAGGCAATATGCTTGAGAATAATTTTGTCCTGATAGGTTATGATTTAATAAACGGTGCTTCGAACTTTTCAATATTTTGGCTAATATCGAATAATTTATTACTCTGTCAATAATACGAAAAAGACTCAGTGTTTTTTCACGACAAAATTCATGGTTCTTCAGATGAAGATAAAATATCTATTTACTTTCGTTGACATTAATTAGAACAAAGCAGATATTAGCTATTCTAATAACGTACTATATGCTGTTCTGATTCCATTTCAACATCATTTCCGTTGTTTTCTAAAGCTTAGTTGAAATCTGTTGAATAATTAACAACTTAACGGTTGAATCTAACACAAGCACAGATCTATCTTTCGATCACTCAAGATAAAATTGAATTGCAGAAAGATTAACACTATTTGTGACATTGTTGAAAAATTTGTTATTATAATTGATATAGATTGAAATGAATGGAAAGTTTATTATTAAATCTGACAAATAGAGTCGATTGGATCCATACCAAAGTTCGACCTATGTGAGAAGATATGTAAACTTTCGAGTCAGCTTAGTCTCGATAAATTTCGATGATTAAATTTATAGTATCTAGATATTAGATAATAAATTTTTTTAATCGAGGAACTCGATGGAACAAAGTGTTCGTAGAGGTTGATATTATGACTGATGACGCAGAAAAAAAAACAGTGTCATCAAATAATAATAAAATAGAACGTAAAATAAAATGCTTTCGAAATGAATCTAAGTTTGCGTTTTCTTGTTACCAAGAAGATCGAGTACTAACGTTTTCAACAAATAATATATCAATTGTTAACATTCATAGTTAAGTAATTGAATTAAGATTGATGGTTTACAGTCAAAACTCTTACTTGAAAAATCTAGTTCAAGAACATCTGTCATAAAATTTTATCTCTATTTTTTTCTAAAAATCTAAGAGAGATAGGATGTAGATGTGGGTGAACATTAATAGAAGACATCCACATCCACCGTAATCAGTCTATCAAGCCAGTTGATACAGAAACATCTCCATTTTTTTTTCGTGGTTCTATTTCGTGACCTGAACTTCAGAATGAAGTATTTGATTTCAGATCTTACAAGTTATGCAGTTGTATTGGACACTAATCAAATATTTTAGATCTAGAAAAAAGTCTTCTCAGGTGTTTTTATTTTCGAATAAATTATGTCTTACACATCGTCACCAACAAAATCTAGTGAAATATGTCTGTATTTCAATATTAATATAAACAAATATGTTTTACGTTCCGACGAATGACCAACTATATATTATTGAAAAGGTGATAAATTCCGATACTTTATGATCATTATGCTAAAACAAAAAGCTTGCTGAGTCTTATTTAAAGATGTATATAGTAATGTGACACTGAATATTCTACACTATCTTTTCTTGTTTTCAGGATCGAGCTAAACGAGCTTGATGGTATCAGAGTCTTATTTGGTTTACCACAAAAATATTAGACATAACTAGTGAATTGTTTGGGAAAAATGTTTGTTTGAGCAATTGCGTTGGGATTGAAATGTGGAACTTACATACGTTTTTAACTTCGCTAAAGTTATGTAGAATATTTCAAGTGAAAATTTTTCAGTAGACGATTGTTATTCTCGATAACCAGAGTTAGGACCTGTCTTATTTATCTCTGCACTTGAAAGAGAAGTTTTTTTCTTATAAGGGCGTCTTACTTCGTGTTTCGTCTTTTTGCTATTCACTCGTTATTCTTATTTTAACATTGTGACTTTTGCAAGTAATGAACTAAATTGCAAGAAAGGAATGAGAAATCCAATTAACGAAATTAATTATGTCTGAAAAAATCCAATGCGTTGTATATATCTAAATCAATCATGTTTGGAAAAATACTAACTATCAGCAACTAATTTGTATGAAATTTTCTATGAAACGTTTTAATTAATTTAACTGAATATTTTCTTCTTTAATACATACTCAACATAATAATTGCTGCTGTAAGTGCTGCCAGAATAAGAATTATAGCGCAGCAACAACATTGACTTGTGAAGTAGACTCCACGTCTTCTAAAGTACAATAGATCTAAGTTAACATAGGAGAAATTTGTATCTAGAAAAATAGTTGCCTTCTTTTTCTTTTATTTTCTTCATCATTCACTCCAAGAATCCAATAGAAAGTGAACAGAGCACGCTTTTCATCTCTTATAATAACATCATCGTTCATGGATAAAATTTGTTTTCTGCTCGAAATTGAAGTTGAGAGATCATTTGGTGATATTAAGTATAAATTGTTTAACTAAAAAGAGACAAAACAAGTGATCTATAAATGAGTACATAATATGAAAAATCATTTTTCATTTCGAATCGAAACGAGTATCGATAAATTGATCTTTATCATTCAAAATTTCATATTCATATATCAACTATAAAACCAGATCAATTTGTAAAAATAAATTATAAAGATATATGAGATTCGGACTGTTTATTTGTTTTGCATTTCATTTTTTTTCGCTTCTATTAGATTTCAATGACTTAGATTATAATGATTGTCTCGTAATAGGTCAGCCATATTAGTCTATACTCCTATCGAGTTATGCACATATAAACATATGCATATATATATGAGTTTACTGAAGGGAAATCACTTCAGATATTAGCACATATGTCCAATGCAAATTTATTTTAAGCAAGAAAAGACTGTTGTTTAGAGATGCTTTATCAGACGAAAAAATTAATCATCTTCGTATTCACCATTTATTTTTTCAAGCAGATGCCTCGGTACACAAGTTGTCGGAGAAATACAAACTTTTTCAGATATATACATTGGTGAAATTGATTGAGCATAATATTTGACTTTTCCAATAGTTGCAAGAAATTTTCAAGTTGGTTTTTGGAAAGGAAAAATGTGTTTGAACTCGAGCAGTATAATATGTGGAACATTTTCTTGATAACTTCGAATCAATTTGTTTGATCAAGAAACACTTATTCTGGGACACAAAGCAGTTCGAAAAAATTCAGATTTATCCGATAAGCATCTAGTGGATCAGTCAGTCAATCAGGACTTGTAAAGAATCTTGTTGAAGTTATCAATAATAGAACGACGAATGGGATGCAACAGATATTTGATAAATTCTAGCATCACACTGAAAAATTGGACATAAGAGCTTTCAGATTAGACAAAATCGTATATAGAAAAAGTACTAGAAATTGTGCCAACCACTAAACGTAGATCATGTTTTGACAAATGATCCTTGCAAAATCATATTATACGTAAAATCCTACATGATCTGTTTGAAAGTTCATATAAGATTGTTTAGAGTCATTAGAATGTTATAAAAACCATATGACAGGACTTGATAGAAGTTTCTCAAAGGTCACAATTTCCGTGCAATTCTGAAAATATCTCACAAATCAAAAATTTACACTTTGGATATTGTGAGATGATATGAAATCGTACAAAAAAAATCCTAGTTTCACAAACTCTAATAGTCAATAGTACTACAAGAATCTTACAAGATCTTACCATCATATAACATTTCGCATAATCTTAAAGTGATACCTTACGATGGAAAAAGATGTTTCGAGAGTCTTGCAATGAGCCTTACCGTAGGATTTCCGAGATAATGATCCTTATTACGACACTACTCTAATGTTAGAAGAACAACGGTAAAATTTTGTACTATCTTGTCATCTAATTGCTGGATTTTTACGTAAAAAACAAAATATTTCTTGTGAGAGATTTCATTGTTTGATTATCTGATCTTGGTGCAGTGAAATTTTAAAAGATTCTTCTACGAACTATTCCATCTGAGTAATTATCTAGTCAAATCTAATAGAACTTGATTAGCTCCTTACCTGTGAAACTCAAAAAGTGGACAGTATTTGATAGGAATTTTGTGAAAACAATCATAAACGGATGCGACAGATTCTCACGATAAAATCAGATGATTTTGTTACATTAGAATCTGATTCGATTCCAATATTAGGAATCCGGTTATCATTCTTTAAACTAGTTCTTGACAATATTTTTTTGAATAGATTCTATCGAACTTTATTTAAGTCTCATAGAATCTAATTAAATACTATTATGTTTGACGGAATCTAATTAGAGGTGTATAGGGTTACTCTGCCCCTATCCTACTATGCAGGACTAGGTACAGTAATGACGAAAAACGTTTCTAAAGCAGTGTACAGAATCCAAAAACAGGCTTACTTCGTACATCTCTTTGTCCAAAAAAGATTTAAGTATTGAGAATATTTTTTCTGATTTTCATACAAGTTAGAATCATAAAAATATTGCAACGAATTTGAGGAACGAAATCTAGTATCAAAGGTAAGGAGAATATATAAAAGTGTTATGAATCGTCAAGAGAATATAATTTGTTTTTGATTCATTGAAAATTTTCACAAGATATTATTGCTATTCAAATTTCTCTTTGAGATCGACCGAAGTCTTTGTATTTTCGAGAAGCTTTTGTTTTCTTACTTTGTTTGGTACTCTGTAAAGTTCTTGTGGTACTGATATTCGACTTCTTCTGTACTGATTGTTGACCGGTATATTTATTTGTTTCCGATAAGTCGATGATCGACTTATTCTTTGTACACTAACAGATGGATGAAATCTATTCTTTTCATTGCTTAAAGATGGACTTTGTTTTTGTAAATGGTTCGGCGGAAAAATTATTTTATCGAAATAATTTGGTAATGAATTTCTTTGGTCGCTTCTAATTGAGAACCGAATTAAATTTTCTTGATTGTTTGAGGATGAATTTATGCTTTGTAAATCAAGAGATGAATATCGTGCCTCATTTGGACCATTCGACAGAAGATTTGTTGTACTCTTATGAACTGATGAATATCTTCTAACATTGTGATTCTTTAATAGATCATTCGCCATTTTCTTATTATTCAAGTTTTGATGTTTCATTTGTCCTTCAAGAGATCTATTGTTGATGGATGGTGGTTCATGCTATAACGATAGAATTTTTTATTATATTATTCTATAGATATAAGTGATTACATACGATTGTTGATTGTCTATGAACACGGCTTACCATTATTTTATGTACTGGTGATGCCATTTCTTAAATTATGGATTTACTTTTTGTCTAAATAATTTTTCAGAAGTTTTATGCGTTGACAATATCGGTTTATATGCTAATAGAGAATTATTCCTTCATTAGTCTATGTCTATGAACTCTGAATATTTGTATGGATATTTCAAATTAGATTATGTTACGTTCGTTATGATCTTCTGATGTATTATTTTGAGACAAAAATGAAAATATCAAGGGTAAGTGTGGATGGATTTCAGTGTTGGTATGCGGTGTGGGAGTATCCTATCTTCATCCACATCCGCACCCACGCCCTCCTCTTCACGCAGAAAATTTATGCAAAACTCGATATATCTGGCTAATGGGGTTGAAACATCGATAGGAATAATCGAAATACATAAAATTATATGTATGAGGAACGATCATCCATCTTTATAGAAACTAAGTCTGTCAAGAGTCAGCATTTCTTTAATAGTCATTATAACCGACATTCCAGAATAAAATGCACGGAATCTTAATATTTGTTTGTCTTACTTCCTATGCATCCGCAAGTTTCCATCATGTATCAAAAGGTAAAGAATTAAATGCTCTATAAAACTGTTAGTTTTGGTAGTTTTACAGAAGTTTTCCTTGTTGAAGTCAAATTTTAAAATTCACCATCTACTCAATCGTGCAACCACGATCTCCTATTTTCGTCTGACATTTAACAGTGCAAACATTTAGTTTGTTTCGCACTAAAAGGGAATAATCAGATAAGTCTTCTTGAAAAGAATTTGTTCCGATGTTTTTGACATTTTTATGCCAAAACTTTTTCTCCCAAATGCAGAATTCTACGAGGAATCTGACGAGATAGCTGAACTTTGAAAATATCTCTTCATCTTTTCGGTTTCATTTTTAACGAAGTGGTTTGACGATTCACGAGATGGTCATCTTTTAAACATGGTATCAACAAGAATAATTAATTTGAAAAACAAAGTCAACAGTTCTGTAGAACTTGACGAATTCTTATTTTCTACCATAGAGAGTACATCAAAAAGTATTTTGATATTGAAGAGCACGTCCATCTTTTCTTAAAAGCTATTTTAATTTATGCACATGCAAATTGTATGAAATTTTCGGTCTAATGCCGTAGTGTTGAAGTAAGATATTCACCAAAGAAAAATCAAGAGAAGATGAATCACTCTGTGCATGAGAGAATCTTTTTTTTTCTATTCTTGTCTCAAAGCTTTTTGAAGGTTTTTCAGTTGTTGAACTTATTAGCTCTTTTCTCTGCTTAAAGCACAAAAATATAAAAAAATAACCTCTCATGAACAGAAATTTAAGATCTTATTTCAAACAGAAAAATAACATACATAGATAGAATCAAGGTCTACAAAGAATTTTGGCTCGCCAAGTCAACTTTTGTTGATCATTACTTGATGATTATCTTCCTTGAACATTATAGTATTGAACTAAAAATTTTACCGTAATCTCTACATGACAACTCGAACGTATTCTGAATATTTAATGCAATTTACTTATGTATATAATAAAATCGCTTTGGAGAAAGATTGAAAGTAATCTTAAGTGTTCCAATAGTATTGGGTTTAACTCGAAGTCAAAACTTCTAATGCATAGGAACTAAGAATAAAAGCTACCGCAGTTTGATGCAATTCATTCTGAGGCAATCGTTGTGAAAACTTACACTGAATAAAATCAAGTTACTATAAAAGAATATATATGTGTAGAATGAAATAGAAACTTGCTGTTCGCTGACGTATTGAAAGAAAAATATAATGGCATGATCGAAAAAAATTTCGTTACGAATAACAACTAAAACAAAGAAACAAAGAAGACTTTTAAGCTTCAGCAAGACAAAAAAATACTGCTTTAGCAGACTAATTGATAAGTCGATTAAGATTAATTGCTTATATAGAATTCAAACATATGCAAGGTAGAACGATGAAAATAAAAATATGATGATTACTATTCTGAAGAAACAGAATTGAAAAATGGTACTTGTTCGATTTTTTTGTTGACAAATACAAAGAGAAAATCAATTCTGAACTAGTAGAATAAAACAAATCTCTCCATTGACTTTACCTATTTTGTCTTTGTCAATATCATATTTTTCTGCATAAAGTTTTCCTCACTGTTTTTGCCAAGATCGCTTCTCTCATAGAAATCCAATTTAAATATCAAAGAAAGAAATGAATCTGTTTACCTGAAATATTGATAATTTTTAATAATAAGAATATTTTCTCAATGACAGAATAATATAAAAGAACAAAGAATTTCTTTGTTCTTTCAATCTCCTCATAAATATTCAAATTATTCTTCTCATAAAAATTTTAAACATCATTTGAAGAGACAATAGTTTCTAAGCAAGAAACATGTTCGATCAGTTAGACTTAAAACTGTGAGCTTTTTCTTTGTTAAATTGACCACGTGAATGATGATCAATGTATTCGCATTCCAAATCAACGATATCAACATATTTACGGGATAGTTTCTTGTAATAATTTTGCTTCTTGTGAACCAATCCATATCTGTTCGAATTATTTTACAAACATTCCTAGTTCAATAGACTTTCTACTTTACACATATTTTTCAAGGAAACATTAAGAATAAACTTGCGCTTCCTTACTGGTAAATATAGTTCAATTACTGCTGATATATCAAGTTAGTTGCCGTTATCTAGTCAGTATATTGACTCTCCAAAAAGACTCAGAATTACATCGTCGATTATTTTCTCATTGTTCAATTGAGTCAGTAAATTCGGATCGAACACTGAGACAAATTTTGAAGATCAAATGCTAAATAACAACGATATTTTACCAAATTAGGATTTATTCAACTATATCTGTAATGTCTTTTAATTGAAACAGATTTCGTCTCTAATTAGAACAGCAATTTTCTTTTTCTTTTTTACAAGTCAAATAAGGTACATGTCTTCAAACAGTATCAACCATGCTGATTGATGTTCCTAAGTTGAAACATCAATCGGATTGCTTGATCTAGGATGTGTACATGGCCTTATTTTAAACGTAACATTCAGTGTGATTTCCTTGATTGCATTCTAGTTTTACTCGTCTATAAAGCAGCTATATTTAGGGTTCCAATCAAAGACTGCTAATCCAGTTAACAATTGATTAAATTATGATTCGAAGAATTAGCCAACATTCACTTATTTGATTTTCATTGAATGAAAATACTGGTTGATTATTCAAAACGAAACACAAAAGATCATTGCATTCGAAATCTGATCTTAGCGATAAAAACTAAAGCCAATACAAGTATACAGAC
>CAJNSZ010001956.1:0-19468 GCA_905329745.1 Rotaria sp. Silwood2
GTAAGACTTTTATACTGTATGTAAGGTGCTTGCAATTCAACATTTAACCAGGATCTTTTCTTGTTTTGTAGTAATTGCAGAGAGCTCATCATATTGCAAAAAGAAAAGTATAGTTCAAATAGAAAAAAAAGTTTCACAGAAAACGTTCGAGTTACAGTCGTTTTTAAATAGGAGACAAAATAAACTCAAATTTCAGACTGTTGTAAAAACGAAATTTATTTATTTGAACGATACTTTTTCTTATGAAACTTAGTGACCTTCATCAGATAGATTATTTCTTTGGTTTATTGCTTATCTACCATAGGAGTACTTTTATAAGAGTCTGAAATTTTTCTCTTTTATAAAGTTGATAAACAGACTTTCTAAATGATGACATCTTTTATTATTCATCGTTGTAATCCTGATTTTTAAATAAGGTTTCTACTTCCTGTTTATTATATATCTATACAAAAGATGACAATGTGTAAAGTATCTTGAAAGAATAATTCAAATGAGAATATCAATTGATTCACGTGAAAGCTTTTTTTCATTTCTTTTTCGATTGTGTACTCATTTAACTATCAGATATTTCATATCACATTTTGTATTTTAGTTTTTCAAACACATTTCATTCATGTAGAAACTTTTAGACACTCTCATTTTTTCTAATCAATATATTTGTTATTTTCAATTAGCAATAAGAAATTCTGAATATAAAATAGTAGGAATCAGAATTTTGAATAAGCTCAACAGTTTAAGAGAAGTTTCAGTAATACTATCATTGACTATTGTACTCGTAATATTAGATAGATTAATCTATAGGCAGCTAATTAGAAAAGTTACGAGTTTGATAGATATTATTTATAAATCTATGTGACAGTCATATCGAAAATTAATCAATATTAACCATGATTCTTTAAACATGACATTAGAAACTATTTTTAACAGGATCAAAGCGGAGATACATTCTTATTTTTTATATGACATATACATTACTTGATGAAAATCATGCGTAAGATTCGAATTTATTGTAAGTATCAACCGAATTATATTGTAATTAGCGAGAATAAGTAATCAGAAAAAAGTTTTAGAATTAATATACAGAAAGATAATAAATTGTCGATAAACATATATCTAGTTGTAAAGTATGTTTATACGATATTGTAGAGTTTGCGAGTGTTTTCAATTGAAATTTAGATTGTCTTAGAAAAATGTAGAGCATGCTGTTTTTTCTTCAACTAATAAAATGGAAGGATCATTAAAACTTATGCTTACACCAATATTATTTTTTATTCATATCCGTTTATCTTCTAATTGAAAGTGGTTTATATAGTACGTGTAAAGTAAACAATAAATTATGTTGTAAAGTTTTCTTGAGTAATTTTCGAATTATAAGAAAAAAATGAACGATTTTAAAGCGTGCGTGTTTCGTGTCATAGAATAATATGTCTTGTATCGAAAATTACTACTGACAAAATTAATATGTTCATTGCTTTGGGTTTAATAGTAGAAAATTATTTCTCAGTTTTATGCCTAATCTAAAAAATAGAATTATGCCTAGAATTTAATTTAATCTATTGACATATTTTTATCTATCAAGAAGTAATTGCATGAGAACGACGATTGAATCTTATATACATGGCTCAACAATTTTCCCCAATAGTTGTTTTTATTCCGACAATAGATAGTGATACTATAGTTTTATATATGTTAGTATTTTTAAACTTTGAAGATTTTTATATTGCTGAGAAATAAAGGCTTCATTTCTTTTATCTAACGATAGGAATCATTATCAAAGGCATTCTTCTAAATAATTATTTATAAGAACGTTATCGATAATGATTTCTATTGCTAAATGATAGAAATGAAATCTTTATTTCTCACTAATACAAAATTCTTCACCATTAAAAATACTAACATATGCACAACTATAGTAGCATTACCTATTGTCAGAATAAAAACCACTATTTGGGGAAAATTCTTGATCAACGTATATTGTATTCCATGGTGATTTTCGTGCAATGATTCTTAGTAATTGTAAGCAACTTGTTGCTGATTTTAATTAGTAGTACTAAACAATTTTCATGCATTCCTTACTGATGAAATCTACTTAGAACTAAATATGTTTACATGTATAATTAGTTCGTAGAAAAACAAAGTATTGAAATGTTTTAGTCGCTACTTTAGATATTTTTTTATTTATTTATATATAATATTTGGAAATCTCTAGCAGATTAATTCAGATTGAATTCAATTATTTTGTTGAGATAACATCATATTATCTGACTGAACGAATCTAGGAAACAGAATAGTTGAATATTTTAACCATACCATTGTAAATACTTGAGTCCATTGCAAATTTAAACAGTTTTGTAATATCTCCCAAAAAGATGCCGCTGACACGACGCTATTTTCGAAAATTCTCGACCTACTTTTCTTTCAAAAGAATGCCGCTTGCATACCGAAATAAGAACGCTCTGTAGTAAAAGTCTTTGTTGACAAGTTACGAGTTAAATATCAAAGAAAGTATGCTTCATATTATGTCCATTTATTGATGGAATCATTTCTAAAGAAAAGATTTAATTGATTATGAACAGTACAAAGTTTGTTTTATATACAAGAAAAATCCTAGAGATATTTTTCCATTGTGAAAAAAGAATTATTCTCGGCATGTGAGAATACCGATACTATTTGATATCAAGCGATATTGGTATTGAATAGTATTTCATATTAATTGTTGTTAGTAGTGATACTTGTCAATATTAGTACGCCAATATCGTATTGGTATTGTATTATGCCTAAATATTTTGATTGATCAATAAAAAATTTTCTTCTTTAATGATACTCTTTAAAAAATGTGGTCAGAAAGAAATATATTATCTTGATAATATTGATAATGGCAGCGCTTTATTTATTAACATGAGAAGAGTACTTCATTTAATACTAATCGACAAAGTAATCCGTTGACAAATGCAAGCTGGATACATCTATGAAAAGCCGTTTGTATACGTGTAATTATTTTATATTTCTCATCCGATTAAAAAAAAAGATGGAAGAAAAATAAAAATACTGGTACACAAATCAAGTTAGATTTGACTTGTGTCTAAAAATCATTCACTTGTGCATCTCTTGATAAAAGTGAGTTTATTCTAATTAAGATGGTTTAGGCATGTTTTCAATGTATTAGAACATTGAATGTGACAAAAAAGAATATCTGCTTTTCTAGATTTTAAAAGAAAAGCGAAAATGTCTTCGACTAACGGATTAACGAGTTTAATAACAATTTATGGTGGTCTTCCCATATTTATATGTGGTACTTTGGGAAATTTACTTAATATTCGTCTTCTTTGGCGAACTCGTCGTAATCCATGTGCATTTATATTTTTGGTTACATCATTTATTAATTGTATTGTCTTATTTTATGGTTTATTTACAAGAATATTAAGTGTTGGCTTTTATCTTGATTGGTCAACTACAAATCGTATTTGGTGTAAAACTCGCACTTCTTTTAGTCAAGCTAGTTTTTATATCTCATTCACATGCAGTTGCTTAGCAAGTATTGATCGATTTCTTGCTAGTTGTCGTCAAGAAAAATACAGAAAATTAAGTCGACTATCAACAGCTATATGGGCAGTTAGTCTGTCAATTATATTTTGGTTAGGTCTTTCCATTCCTTATTTAGTATATCTCGAACTATTACCAAGTTCAACTACAGGATCAACATCTTGTTCGCTTGTTCGAAATGATGTTTTTTCTAATTATCAAAAATATTTTGCATTTCCTGTTTATTATGGTTTATTACCAAGTATAATTCTGATAATAGCAGGTCTTTTGACATATAGAAACACAACTAAATTACAAATAGGTCGTCAAAGACAAGTAGTCCAAAAACAATTAACATCTATGATGCTTATACAAATTCCAATAATACTTTTTTCAACATTATCATATGTAATATTTACAGAATATTCAACATTTACTGCAACAATGGTTAAATCTACTGATCAAAAAGCTGTTGAACTTGTAATTAGAAATATTGTTTCAATTACATGTTATATAACATTTGCATGTCCATTTTTTGTTTTCTTGGCTTCATCAAAAACCTTTAGAGAAGACGCAAAAATGTTATTTTTATGCCAAAAAATTAATTTATGGAGACCTAATCAAATTCAACCGCATTCCATAACTGCTGCAGGAAATATACAATCTACATCAATGAGAACTCATCAAATGCCATCTTATTTCACCACTATGGTGAATCATATAAAACCTATCACAATTAATGAAGAGTGAACATTTGATATACTTTCAATATATTTTTACTCATTTGATATTGTTTGTCCGTACATTTTTATTAATCATATAAATCTTTTTTTGTAAAGAAAAAAGTCGTCATTGTCTATTTATCTGTTATATCACTTTATATTATTGTTCTATGATTGTTCAACTGAAAAGAAAATCTAATGAATAAAGAGCTAAATGTGATGTTTTGTTTTCATTTGAAATCTTCGAAATAATTATTTTGTCAAAATAAGAACTACATAACAAATGAATAGTGTGGTCCGTATTCTTGATAAATGAAATCTTTCTAAAATAAATGAATCTTAGAAGAGTTATTGTATAAAAAAATTAAACATATTAACCCCGAAACAATTAATAGAATCTTTAATTACGAAAACAATTCTTACTCATGAAATTCATCCATATTTAATGATAAATATTTGAAAAAAGATGTTATGTATGCCAGATTTATCCAATTCATTTTTTCTGTTCATCTCTATTGAACGATCCGTTTTACTTGGATAAAAATGATGTGCTCAACATAAGATTTTTATCGTATTTACATTAGTACATATGATTTAAGAGTGGCGCTTGAAGTCTTTTCTTTTGAATTTCGGCTTCTATTTATGATAGACTTAGTCTTTTGTCTTCGAAACACTTTCCAATCTGCTTTTCTCCTTCATCAAGTCAAATAAAAGTTGACTTCTGATGCAATCACTATGGAAATAATGGATGCAATTATATGATAATGCAATATGTTTCCCACATTTTAATGCGTTATCTTTGGAAATAATGCATTAAAATTCATGAAATAGATTTCATTATTTTGTAATTGCACTATTATTCGGCTACATGAGGTGTTTTTTTATTAAAAACTTTCTATTCATTACTTTCTTTTATGTTTTAGCTAGAATTAAAACCTTTTTTTTTCAAAGTACAAACGGCATATTCAGCTTATCGTTGTCATATTACTTATCTAAGACATTTAAAAAAATGTGACATGTTTGTTAACAAATGTTGATTTAAACCTAATTATTTTGAAATTTTTGATGCTAATTAAAGCCCACTTTCTCCTTTAGAAAAAATTCAATTTATGTCAGAAAACATGAAAATTTCGATAAGTTCATGAAAAGATAGCCTGAGGTCTGATCTTTCATCAATGAAATGATTTTTTATCGGGCATCTCATTTTGTCGAAAAATGTCGATCATTCTATGTTTAGAAAATGTTTCTCTCAAATAAAGCAACAAATCTTTTTCTCTTTTTCTCAGTTTATATTTTTCGATTTGTGTGCTTCAAAATTCTGGAAGAAGCATAATTCTAGCCAATGCATTTTTTATTTGAAACAAGACGCCAAGACGCAGAGCATCACCAAGATTCTTTGCTGACATAGGCTTTGTTAATATTACATAAAAGAGTCCTTTCATGCACTACTTGGCCATCAGTTTTTTAGACTTTTCTTTATGACATTTTACTTTTCATCTCTTAAAAAGAAATATTTAAAAAAAATTGCTCAGTCATATCCAGTATTGTAGCATGCTGTTCCACATAAAAAATTAAGTATATAGAATGAAGACGTACAGAGTATTTTGCGTTGTCAAACGAGATATTTTTTACCCTTGTTTGATGCATATCGCGCGAAAACATAACTATATAGGACTGGAAGTTCCACCATAGTCTATCCACTACATCTCTAATATATCCTGAAAATTTCATGCGATTCAAAAATAATTGGTCTATGATCGATATTTGAGAGACCTTTAAAAAATCCTCATTGATATTTAGGTCCTGTATCTGTTGATAACATCCACCGATTGTGTAACTTTTTGTTTTTCCTAATAAATATTTTTTCATCGTTGATAAGATCTTGTTCTTGCAAATCGCAATATAAGCATTTCTTGATGTTGGACTACTTTTGAAATCAAACAAATCAATGTCGAGAAAAGACATACAAGTTTTAGGATCAGTCTAGTCCAATAAAAAAACCAAAGGTAGTAATAAAAAAACAACGCAAACGATGTTGAGAATAACGCGACGAATTGATTAACTCTTGATATATCCTCTTGTATGATAATGGTATCCATGTTTTGATCGGGACTCTCAACAAGTTTTGCCATTGATAAGTAAAACAATCATTCTAAACCAATCGGAAACATTATCAAATATAAGTAATTAACATATAGATAATAAACCGGCTTGATATGGCAACAAATCAAATATTTAAATACTCTTCGAGCAGCAAATAATGATAAATCTGCTTATACGACTTAAATATTACGTCTTTTCGCATAGCTAACAGATTCTGGTTTATATTTGACAACAGATGCATCACAACAAAGCAAATCTCTTGTAAAACATAAAGCAACAGTTACAGGTGAAATTCGTTTTGATGTTGAAAAACTAGTTGTAAAGATGGAGGGAGGAGGACAGGCGAATATGCATATTTGAAAGTCTGCAGTGTTAGTTGACTCATCACCGACAACAACTGCGTCCTATGTAGGTTGAGAGAAAACGCAAAAGAAAAAAAAGAACAATTATACAATATCAATTTGATAGCATGTTTTTTATTTTTTTATTTTCCGAATATGTTATACCACGAGTAGGTATACTTGAATGAACAACTTACACCCATATCTACTCTTTAACAAGGATGTGATATAGAAAAGTACAAAATTTGGAAAAGATCACAAGATCTTGTCATCCTAATCTTGAACTGCAACATATTGCATTACAGTAATAGTTGGATCTTTTTGTAAGCAAAAACTTCAGATCAATATTCAAACATTCGATTTTTCATACTGTTCTCTAATATAGGCTAAAAAAATAGTACAATGCGTATAATTCGAGAACCAATGTCCAATAACGTGAAGCACTCTAGTCTTGGTCTAATTTCAAAGATTCTATCTCATGAAGAAAAATTCACATAAAAAGTTTTATTTTATTCAAGAGAAGTCTTTCTTGCGTCTATGACAAAATGAATTATTCCGATAAATCAAATTGAAATAAAAATGCGTAAGTCAAATTTTTCATTGGATTCTAACTGGTTTATAATCGATTATAATCAACATTTTCAATTCAATTATTCTGACACTAAATGAAAATTAGAATAAATTATAAGTTGTTTCTTTTGAAAATTTTAATAAAATAGTACTCATCTATAATCCGATTTTAACCGGTTTCAATTTCAATTACGTCGAACAATAATCCGATTTGAGCTTTCAATTATGATCATCGGATTGTCAAGCTTTATTAAATTTTAATTGTACCAAGTTTTCATTGGGTAGTCCAGAAAATATGCTGTTATTTATCTTGATTGATCAAATTATTTCCTTATTCTATAGTCTGTAATCATTCTATCGCTCTTATAAGTCATACTCATAGATCTTATATTAAGCGAGCTATTAATTAGTATAAAATTCATTAGTAGCGATATATTCAGAAGTATAGTGGTACTTTTAGGGTTGGTCTACTCGAAGACACTCCCAATCAAAAAAAGTTAATGTTTTTTCGCGTTCTCTTAGGAAAAAGCATCGTGGTACTACTTTCTCAATGTTGACTCGTTCGGGACATCATGACTGTTCTCGATAAAGACACTTTCACGTACAACTACAAGGATGATGTACATTTGTATGCCGTAACGATCTTGGCAATTGTACTAAATTTAAAAAAACATTAGCTTAGTCTCATCATTAGTCATATGCAGCAAAAAACTCAATGATTAAGTCATACGTTACCCAAAATATGATATCTCGTTGTTAAATTAATCATTTGAATAATTTTTTTCGAATTCTCAACTACTTACAGACTGATATACCAAGATTTATCATCAAAATCAAAGTCAAACAGACTTTCTACGCAATTTATTTCAGCAATCATAGAAATTTCCTATGTCAATGTGATATTCTTCTGACATATATTGTGTAAAACATGAAGTTCAGTGACATTTCGATTTAGTGTAATATTATGCCGATACAGATGCATAGTGTGTGCCAGAGTGAATCGACACAAGTATAGAAATTATGCCAGTGGCATATCAATTTTAACTTGCATAAAGATACTATTAACTCATTCTTTCTTTCCATAATTCAAAAAAGTCAGTGAATATAATGAGACTCACTTAACCCGATACTACTTGTTGTTCGTTCTTTCTCTTTGTTTCTTTTAAAATAGATATTTTTCATTACTATAGAAACAGGTTTTAATTTGAAAAAAACGACCAACAATGACAATATGTAATAATACAAAAATCATTGTACAACGTAAAGCGACAGACTAATGTATTCTCTTAATTATTTAGAGTATTGATTAATATGAAAAGCTTACGACAAACTAAAATTATCAAAACAACACCAAACTCTAATCATATGACATGAAAGAAAAAGAATCTGTTCAAACTTAATAATCAGAGTCCAAGAATAACTGAGAATAGATTAGCAATAATATTTTTCATACTTTTTCTTGACATAGAATGGTGAAATTTTTATTATGTGTATAAAAGGTGGCCTAAAAGTTCTATCTCGATTTGAATTATAAACTTTTCTTTAGTAAAATACAAAATTGAAAATTGGTTTCTAGGATGAAAAGGCGCAGTAAAACATCCTCTACAAAATGACTTTTGTTTGACTCTGCTAGCTCTTACAGTTAGAAAATAATAAATTTAAAAATATAATATACAAAAAGTAAAAATTAACCGTGAAGTTTTTAGAACTGGCAAAGAATAAAGCGGACTGAATACGGCTTGAGCACTCAGTTCACTGTTAGCATCACTTTATAGTCATTATAAAATGAATTCCAGATTTCAAACACGTTTGCTCCACGCTGAAAAGAAGGATTTCAGACACTGCAACGAATTCAAAATCCTTTTTGGATTACGTGCCTTCCTACGAAACCCTTCAAAAGACTTATTAAGTATCTAGAAAACGTTTTTTAGGACTTTGTACGAATGCACGTAATCTAAAATCGCTATATTTTTTGTCAGCTCTAAAAATTTCACGGCTAATTTTTATTTTTTGTACAGTATATTTTTAAGCTTATAACTTTCTTACTGTAAGAACTGATAGAGTCAAACAAAAGTCATTTTGTAGAGCGTGTTTTAAGACACCTTTTCATCCTAGAGACAAATTTTCAATTTTGTATTTTACTAAAGAAAAATTTATTATTAAAATTGTGACAGGACTTCGGGAGCGCCAAGCGCCATTCATTTCGAACCAAGATATATAATTATCTGAACTTGCACGAATTTTCCTGGTGGCTTCTTATAAATATTTTTGTTACTTTGTTGATTGTGACATAGTGGGTAACTTTTTTTAACGATGTAGAAATGCAGTAATATCTAGAATCTTTCGAATTTAATGGCAAATTGCATTTGAAATGCTCATCAGTTATGAATATAGAACTGAATTGTAATGTTTTGTATTGAGTTGAAAAGTTCGCAAAATAATATATGTTATTGGTGTCGCATAGTTTGTAGCACAATCATATTATAAACTTATAGAACTAGTAGATAGGGATGTTCAATTTGATAATGTATGAAGAGTATTGATAATATGTAACGTGTAAGAAAAGAAAACGTTTATAGAAAAGTGTTTCATAGCTTGATACAGTTAGAAAGATAAGTTGCAATAGGATGAAGGAAAATTTCGAAAGAAAAATGTGCAAAAACGATGAATAGGATACTTTTATCAATTTCAGTCAATTGTAGAAAACAATGAAGAGCATGTTTATACATATTGAGCGAAGAAAAGATGTGAAACTTTGAATAATTAAGGATCTTGGTTTAATATAAAAATATGTAATAAAAATTCTAGCCTTCTATGTCACAAAAACCTATGAAAAATGTTATTGGCCATTTATCTCCAGTTACATTTGAACACCCTTAACAATAATAAGAAAATAATCCGGTTAAAGAAGATTCAAGATAAGAAAGGCAGCATTTAGTTTCGACATGAATGTCATTATTCTGACATAAACGAGATTAGATAGTTGAAAAGAAAATAATTGAACTGAACGAAATCTTTCTTGCAATCACTTTCATTTATTTTAAAAGATGTGTTAGATAATACTTACAATGAAGTTGTTTGTGTTGTTAGGTAATGAGACTAGATATATTCACGTCCAATTAAATCTTTCACCACCAAACTAACGAATTCAAAGCAGAGACTGTCCTTGGCATACAAAGACTGCGATATTCAAGTTTTAAAGTATTTACAGTATACCAAAGGTTGCCGCAACTCAATGTTTCAGCAAAGTTCTGTTTTTCTCTTTTTTTCGTGATGGTCGAATTGAGCTAATTGAGGCGCAACCTCTATATCGTAGAATAATACTTACCTTTTCCCAGAATTCAATACTGACAAAAATTAATATGTTCATAGAAATACATTCGGAGTATCATTTTCTGATGTTGATGTGGAAGAAATCAGTGTTACATAAGTCACAGTATAAAAGAAACGGACATGTTTATTCGTCGTACTTGACAAAAAAAACAAGTAAGTGCTATGCCGTTTTCGTTGAAATGGAAATTAGAATTTATGATTCAATAGAAGAAACTTATTTCGTAGCTTTGTGCCTAATTTAGAACGAATTCTGGTTAAAATTCAGTTTTGCCGATTAGAATAATTATGTATGTAGCAATCATAAACAACTTGTTACTGATTGCAGTGAAAATATTACTAAATATTATCATGCATTCCTTGCTTATGAGACCTTGTTAGAAATAAATAACATTACATCTTTAGTTAGTTCGTAGAAAAAAGTATTGACATGTTTTAGTTCCTATTTTATATAATCTTATCAGAATTCAAATGTTCTCTGATTAATATATTATGTCTGTAAATCTGTAGTCGGCTAAGTTAGACCTGCACGTTGAATTCAATTATTGAATAGACTATCACTGAAAATTTGAAAGTCACATATAAAACTATTCAAATATTGAGTTCAGATAACCAAACATTATTTCTATGAGATAGTCTAAAAACCGAATAGTTGAATATCTGAAGCATATGATCGTAGACATTTAAATCCATTGCAAATTCATCGTGTTTTGTAATGTCTCCCGAAAAGGTGCCAATATCATGATGATATTTTCGAAAATTCAATGTCTACTGTGATTTTAAAAGAAATAGTCCCCTAATGTACCACGATGAACAACTCTACAGTGAAAACCTTTTCTAACAAGTTATAGATAAACTTTTAAAGAAATTATAATTCATATTTCGCTCATCTATTAATGAAATTATTTCAGAACAACAAACTTAATTAATTATGATCAGTACCAATTTCGTTTTACATACTAGAAAAATCTTGAAATATTGGTCAATTGTGGAAAAAGAGAATATATCTCGGCATATCACGATACCAATACTGTTTGACATTGATTGCTATTGGTATTGTGATATGTCTAAATATTTCAATTCATCAATAACAATACAGTTGTTTCTTTAATCATATTCTTTATAAGATATTAATCATGAAGAAGAATGTTATCTTGACAATGATGATAATGACAGCACTCCATTTATTGATCCTGGAAGAATACAAAAATTTAATCGAGAAAGTAATCTGTTAAAAGAAAGACATAAGCTGGATAAAACTCTGAAAATTCATTTATATACGCGCAATTGTTTTTATAGTTCTCATCCAAGTGAAAAAAAAAATAATATAGAGCGAAAAAATAGTTGTTGATAAAGCATGTTGACTCGACTTGTGTTGACTTGAAAAGTTTTCAGTGAATTATGCGGAAAAATCACTGACTCGTTTATCACTTGATATAAATAAGTTTATTCTACTTAAGATTTAGGCATGTTTTTAATGCATTAGGATATAAAACGCAACAAAGTATATATTTGCAGTTTTAGATTTCAGAAGAGAAGAAAAAAATGTCGCCAACTAATGAATTAATAAGCTCAATAACAATTTATCTTGATCTTCCCATATTTATATGTGGTACTTTGGGAAATTTACTTAATATTCGTCTTCTTTGGCGAACTCGTCAAAATTCATGTGCATTTATATTTTTGGCTTTATCATTTATTAATTGTATTGTCTTATTTTATGGTTTATTTATAAAAATATTAAGTGTTGGTTTTTATCTTGATTGGTCATCTGAAAATCTTATTTGGTGTAAAGCTCGCGCTTTTTTTGGTCAAGCTAGTTTTTTAATATCATTAACATGTACTTGCTTAGCGAGTATTGATCGATTTCTTGTTAGTTGTCGTCAAGAAAAATACAGAAAATTAAGTCGATTATCAATAGCTATATGGGCAGTTATTCTGTCAACTATATTTTGGTTGGCTCTTTTCATTCCATTTGCGGTACATGCTGAATTAGTAAAAAGCGCTTTTACGGGTTTATTTTCTTGTACATATGTTGGAAGTCAAGCTTTTGTTACTTATCAAACATATTTTGCATTTCCCGTTTATTATGGTTTATTACCAAGTATAATTCTGACAATAACAGGTCTTTTGACATATAGAAACGCAAATAAATTACAAATAGGTCGTCAGCGACAATTAGTTCAAAAACAATTAACAAAAATGATGCTTATACAAATTCCAATAATACTTTTTTCAACATTACCATATGTAATATTTACAGAATATTTAATGTCTACTGCAACAATGGTTAAATCTACTAATAAAAAAACTGTTGAACTTATCATCACAAATATTGTTTCAGCTACATGTTATATAACATTTGCATGTCCATTTTTTGTTTTTCTAGCTTCATCAAAGTCATTTAGAGAAGAAGCAAAAATGTTTTTATTATGTCGAAAAACAACATTATTGAGAATTAATCACATTCAACCGGATTCCACAATTATTATGGGAAATGTACGATCAGCAAAAGCGAGAGCTAAATAAATTTCATTTTATTCTATAACTATGATGAGAAATATGACATCTTGCATTTCATTTACTTTCAATGTATTTTTATTTATCTTATGTTGTTTGTTCGTTCATTTATATTAATCATATTATTTTGTATTGTAAAGAAATAAAATTGTTATTGTCTGTCAATCGGTAATATCACTTATATTGTTATTAGATGTTTGTTTAATTCGAAAAAAAAAATCTAATAAATAAAGAGCTAAAAACGATATTTCTTTTTTATTTCCAATTTTTGAAATCTAACATGAAAAGAAAAAGTCAAATAGCAAATGAATAGTATGGTCTTTACCCAAGTCAAATAAGGACGATTGTATACGAGCGTTTTTGATGATGTATTCGTCGTTTGATTGGCA
Organism: Rotaria sp. Silwood2; assembly: GCA_905329745.1. Lineage (NCBI taxonomy): Eukaryota > Metazoa > Rotifera > Eurotatoria > Philodinida > Philodinidae > Rotaria > Rotaria sp. Silwood2. The sequence continues at coordinate 13,498 of CAJNSZ010001956.1, forward strand.
TGGTATTATAGTTGATTTTTCCTCTATTATAAGCAATCATAAAAGGTTACGTGCTCGATTTTCAGATCATTTGACGACCATATACGGCACAAGAATATCCAGTCATAATACTACGCCTGCCAAACATCACATTTCATGTGTGGTCGCTTCGACAACTGTAATCATTATTTTGGATGTTCTTGATAAATGAAATTTTTCTGATAATAATCAGAATTCAGATAAATAATTCTCTATAAAAATTACAAATCAGTGTAACCAAGCGTTACAGAATTTCTTTTCTTTTATACATTGTAACATCCATTTCTCCTCCATGGAACAGTAGCAAATTCTTTGAAACTTATTACAGATAGAAACTATTTATATCAACTATCAGTGAATATTTCGTTTATTGTACTTCAGCCCGAGCTGAACTATGTAGATAATACCAGCCATTCCTAATTGCTCAAAAGTGCAATTCATTTTTTAACGAAGCTAAGACCTTACCATTTCACTACGAAACGAAGTGACACAACAAAAACTGTTTATTTAAAAGCTGTTCTACTTTTAACAAGTCTTCAGGATATTAAGTCATTTCTTAACCAATATAACTGAATAGAACGACAAACTAAAAATAGAATTCGTGATGGAGTTTCATCCTGTCTCCGAAAATCAAAGTTTGGAAACATGATGAAATTAAAAACTTAAAAGCAACTAGATATTCATCATCAGCATCGGATTCTTCGTGAAGTGATATATTTCTCAGTAGTATCAAAAACGTTTTCAACACTTTCTACCATGGAAATATTCTAGAAAAATAAAAATTAAAGTTTTGATTAACTAGATACTTCATTTTATTCTAAATTCAATGCTAATTTCAAATATATCCAAATGTGTTTATACAAAAATCAAATACTACTGAAATTTCGTAGTGTAGCATTTTTAGAAAATTGTTGGGAATATAAAAATTAAACCACGCTTAAAATGGATAGGACTTAGTGGAAATTGTTGACCTCTATCTGGAAGCATTGTTTTTGTTGCGAAACCTTAGCACCATAAGCGAACAAAATACGTATATTATAAGTGAGTTTTATTACGAAATTCCGTCAAGACTAATAATAACTTTTAAACACAATATCTTGATTCATAGACATATATCATTTGTGCTAAAGTCATATGTTGAAAGAGTATTTTGTATCCAATTGATTAATACCTAATTGAAATTTTTTTTAATATGTTGATCAATCTTTGATTAATGATATATTCCACTACCATTTTTTATCCAAATCTTCCAGTTGTCCGCGCTAGAAAAGATTTCACATGTCTAGAGCACTTAATGCTGCTTAGGAATAGAAACGCTTCCATTTAAAATACTATCGACTGTTCTCTTGCTAATAATAGACACAATTTTCTTTAATTCTAAATTTGAACCTTCTCAACGTATGGGTGACCGATGGCGGGCCATAGCAAAGTATAAATATTCAAATGCTTCATAAAAATCATTTAATTATGAAAAAAATTTTCACACACTAACTTCCAGATTTAATGGTGAGCATTTTAAAAAAAAATTATTATTTATGTTAAGTTGTTCCAAGTCATTTTTTCTATTCAAATCTACTCAAAGATTCATTTTATCTCGATAAAAAACAATGTGTTCAATATGAGATCTTATTATAATTTAATGCAATTAGACATTCAAAGAATCATTATGTGTTCGATCATTTAATAAACTTCTTCAATATTAAGAAGTATATACGCGTTGAGAATGGTGGGAGAATTTTTTTTTTTCGAATTTCCATTTCTGCTTGTGGTACACTTACTCTCTTGACTTCGAAAAATTTATTCTATGGTTTTGTCCTTCTTCTTCCTAAAAATCGCGTACACTTTCTATTTATGACATTGTTTTATGTTTAACTAATCTTAAGCCCTTTTCTTTTTTGAAACGTAAATGACATATGCAGCTTATCTTTGTCATATTATTTATCTAGGATATTTTTTTACTGTGACATATTCATTAACAAATGTAGATTTGATTCCAAATTACTTTAAAACTTATATGAATTAAAGATAAACATTTGTCTATATTTAAGTTATCGATTTGTTGGTGGCATTGATCGATTGTGTAACTTTTTATTTTTACTAATTAGTAGTTTTTAATTTTTGATGAGATTTTTTGTAATTGCAAATATCAAAATAAACATTTCTTGATTTTTTATTAAATTTCGAATAAAATATACCAATATTGAGAAGCCACATGAAAAATTTGGTATCAATTTGGTTCAATCAGGACATAAAGATAGTTTGATATTAATCATGCGAACAACGTTAAGCATAATCACGACGAATTTATTCTCCAATAATATATCCAATTGTATGATCGTGATATCTATGGATTGATATAGGTGTATAATGATGTTTTTTATCAATTAGCTAAACTATTGGAAACATCTTCGAATGTAAGTGATAAACCCATGTATGGCAAGCATGCTCACTTTGACAACAAATCGCTTATTATAATACTCTTTAAAAAACCAATAATAATACTTTTGTTATATCAATCAAATATTACGTCTTTTTACATTGGCAGTCAATCCTAATATTCGCGCCAGAATTAAAGAGTGGTTGGCGTAAATTGAATAACTCAACAACGACAAGAGCTAGCGACCTACAGTTTTCACCAATCGAAAGAGGAGATCGGGGAACGTATTTTTTCACGATATTTTTTTCGGACAAAATTGTTTTCGACACTGTTATATTTGGAAATCTTTTCTGAGGGCACGTACAGATGGTATACCAATACAATGAATTTTTATTTTGATATTCTTATTAGATACAGCGACTTTAGATCTATAGTTCAAGATACAATGCGCTTTCTTGCTCTTCATTACATTTTCATCAAACTGTCAAGGTATTATGATAAAAAGTCCAAAAACTTAGTAAAAAATCAAGAAAATTCCCTACTATTTGAGCATGTAAATACATGATTCCATTCACTGAACATTAAAATGTAATAAGAGAACCATTTGAATTGTATCTTGAACTATAGATCTCAAGTCGCTCTATCTAATGAGAATATCAAAATAAAAATTCATTGTATTGGTATACCATCTGTACGTGTTCTCAGAAAAGATTTCCAAAAATAACTGTGTCCAAAATAATTTTGCCCGAAACAAGATCGTAAAAAAATGCGTCCCCCGATCTCCTCTTTCGATTGGTGAAAACCGCAGGTTGCTAGCTCTTGCCGTTGTTGAGTTATTCAATTTACACCAACCACTCTTTAATGCTGGCGCCTACATCAGTTAATAAGCTTCTTATAGAATTCTATTTAGACCTCTATCACTGAAGAAATACATCTTTGCAAACATTTGTATAAAATTGTCGTGGACAACTCTCTCTTTGGAAAAAAGTTCACCCTTTGAAATTGATGCTGAGATCTTCTAAAATGTGAACTATAAGAGACAACTGAGAGACGGTGGTTGTCGTTCATACGGGTCACCAATTCAGGCTATTTGATCTCGTTCAAGATGCTTATATACTTTTATGGAATACTTCAATTTTTTCTTTAAAATAAATCTCTTTAGTAGTACTGATGAAACTCGGAGAAAATGTGCTCTATAATTCACATATTGATTATAAGTTTTTGTTAAGGATAATAACACAGGAATATGATTGATAAACTAGAAACTATTGAATCGGCATTCTTGATGATATATAATAAAACTGAGACTTGAAAATGTACAATACCAAACATTCGTGATTCCGAATAGAGCAACTTGTTTCCTACTAGTCTACACTAGGTCCTTGAAAAAAAAAACAATTCATGAACTCTTCATTTGATGTCTAAAATATCCTTGAATTAAAAGTGCCCGAGTTACCTGACAAGGTAAATAAAATAATATATTTTCTTTAGGCTCAGATGAAATATAAGGATAAATTTTTTCAGAAAAAAGCAAAAATCTTACTAAATTTTTCAACTATTACGTCTGCGTAACAGATTCATTGAAAAGAAATCATCATATTGTTCTACCTTGAGGAACGATTCATGGAAGAAACATCTTTCTTCTTGAAAATTCTTCCTTCTACAAATATATGTCAAGTCTAAAAGTTGTATGGCAAGTAAGTTTAGAATTTAGTTGACATTGAAATAGCGTTTTATCCATTGCGGAACAAAAGATATTGTCAATGTATAAAAAAAAAAGAATGTTTATTGTTAATAGGATTTAATTGTATTTGAAGTTTACTAGGTAATAGAAACATGTTTAGATTGTTATTCTGTATATAAACAATACTAAATTGATTATAATTATTTTGTGCAATAGAGAATATATTTCAAGAAGATTTTTTTTTCTGGAACATGGTGACATTGAATGAGTGACGAAAGTTTTTGAAACGAGCGTTAGTTTTTTAAAGTATTTGCTTTGATGAGCAGTGATTGACGTGGATAGTTTTGAAAAAACAAGAGTGCATTGCATCAAAATTCTGTCTTATAATTATGATATTAAAGCATAATGAATGGTGGTAAACGCTGGTGAAATTGAAAGTTAAATTTCTTGTTTAAATACTTTAATCCATGATATAGAATTTATAATCATACTTGTTAAATTTTGGATCGGATTTTTGATAAAATAGTAAAGGAAAAACATTAAAAATTTCTATTTATGGTGTTTAATGTGACTCTATTTTGTGAACTTTTGTCTAAATAATTTCACTTAGATTATTAAGCTTTATACCTATCATAAATTTTTTTTCTAAGAGAATGGTTTAAAATTAATTTGCGCATTCCAAAAACTATTGAATTCTCATGTCAACTACGACATGATTAGCTAAACGTATTGTATGGTAGAGATCTGTCTCGACAAGATCAAACAAAACAAGAACCATCCCTACTGGTCCTATCTATAATACTTAGTCCGAATATGATTTTAATAATCCTACAATAAGTTATTTATTGACAGTAAAAAAAATACTACACTGGATCACATTGTTGGGTCTTCATTCTCGAATTATAATCATTTTACTAATTTTTGATTTATATTGAGATACATCAGGAAAAATCGCATATTTGAGTGTTGATATGAAATTTTGCGCTTAGAAAGGTCTTAGTATTACTGTAGTGTGCTGAAAATCTCAGTCAACTCATATATTTTCATCTTGATATAAAAGGCTCGTGAAAAATCGAAGATTTTCCAGTTCTTGATTAAACATGTGCTCTTGAGTAAACTTTGTAATCCAAGATGGAAACAAAGGCATTGACTGACACTCTCAGTGAATTATAGCAATGCCTATATCTCTTCTACGTACAAAATTTTAGATTGATATTCAAACATTAAACTGGTATAATGGGTATAACTCGAGAAAGGAACTCCAATCATGTGATGCATTCTAGCATTGGTCTAGTCTCAAACGTTCTAGCTAGTGAAAGAAACTTCACTTCAAAAGTTTTATTTCATTCAAGAGAAATCTTTCTTGCGTCTATGACAGAATGAATTATTTCGGAAAATCAAAATTATGTAGATCAAATTTGAAATAAAAATGCGTAAGTCGATTTTTTCATTGGATTCTAACTGGTTTATAATCGATTATAATCAACATTTTCAATTCAATTATTCTGACACTAAATGAAAATTAGAATAAACTATAAGCTGTTTCTTTTGGAAATATTTATCAAATAGTACTCATCTATAATCCAATTTTAATAGATTTCAATTTTGCTGCAGAATAATTCCATTTGAACTTTCAATTATGATCATCGAATTGTCAAGCTTTATTAAATTTTAATTGTACCAAGTTTTCATTGGGTAGTCCAGAAAATATGCTGTTATTTACCTTGATTGATCAAATTATTTCCTTGTTCTATAGTCTGTAATCATCCAATCGCTCTTATAAGTCATACTCATAGATCTTATATTAAGCGAGCTATTAATTAGTATAAAATTCATTAGTAGCGATATATTCAGAAGTATAGTGGTACTTTTAGGGTTGGCCTACTCGAAAA
>CAJNSZ010001957.1:0-19451 GCA_905329745.1 Rotaria sp. Silwood2
AAATGTCAAAAAATATTCAAAAACTTCATTTTTTTCATATGAAAGAAAAACACTCGATTTTTCAATAAAATTAACTTTGTTCATTATTTGTGCTGTCGCAGACGTTTTGAAATGTGTTCATTCGGTGCCGCATGAAAAACTGCATCCAACGAACACATTTCAAAACGTCTGCGACAGCAAAAATAATGAACAAAGTTAATTTTATTGAAAAATCGAGTGTTTTTCTTTCATATGAAAAAAATGAAGTTTTTGAATATTTTTTGACATTTTCCGAGTATTTTTTTGAATTATTAATCTCAAAAAGATGACTCAAAATATTTATTGAAACATACAGTTTTGTACAGCTCGACAAGCTCTATTAAACCATGTAAAAATATCGAAGAAAAATGTTTTACTCCATTTTGAATTACTGGTACATTACTTTTCTATACCAAAAAAGTATCAAATTTCTGAAAATTTTTTAAGTTCGACGTCAAAAGGTCTTCATAACTTTTACTATTTAATATCAATAAATCCAGTTATTGACGCGCTTTAATTCGGTATAAAATACATTTGTGATATCATTGATACTTTAAGTTGTAGAGGGGGGCGTAATTGTTTTTTAACACCCTGTAGAGAACGCTGTGTTTTTAAACACCATCAACAGGAAAATGTTAAGCTGAAGATAATAGCTAATAGAGATGGAGCATAATTCGTTTCATGAAGAAACAATAAAAAAAATCATATTTCATATATTTTGACTAACATGCAAACAAACATTCACCTATTTTAAATTATATGATGTCCACAACTATCTCATGCTAATGCTGTAAACACGCCAATGATTTTCATAGTGATTGTCGATTATATTCATAACTTTTTACAAAAGATAATATCACTTTTTGATATTCATCATTTCAAATAAGATCTAGTTTGAACTATCTTATGAAAAGAGTTTTAATGCTTCTACTATAGAAATGAAAGAACCACTCGAAACTCATTACTACGAAAGCCTTGCGAAGTAATTACATTTTCGAAAAGTACACTTTTGCTGGTTCTATCCGTGGGACACCTTGTTTGATATCAGATGTATACTGCATTATTAAGATGCTCTTATATGAGTAATAATAAATGATACTACTTTAATACATATGCGGCCGTGTACATTGCATTTTATGCATTCATCCGTGCACATCGATAATATGAGTATCACATGCATTGTATATTTCTTTTATATGGTAAAAAAACCATCGTTTTGCTTGTTCTTCTCCACGTTACTCGCAAGCTGAATTGGCGGTGATGCATAATCAACCGAGCAGTTAGAGAAAAGAAAGTATACTAGTATCGCTTCATTTGTTTTTTTTAATCTATCACACACATTTCGACGCTTCATCGGCACTAATACCCTTTTGAACTAAAAAGAATCAATGAGTATAGTTGAGTAACTTTTGAATGAATTGAGACAGAACTGCGATTTTCACCATTGGAAACAGGAGATCAAGATGCATCGAACCATACAAATAAAAAAATTTTCTAAATAGTTTCCTGACAGTTGTGGTCAAACATTTTCTAAAAATTGTTTTCTAGTCATACGTTAGAAAAGCGATTTTTCTTGAAAAAAATACAGATACTTAAATTTTTCGATAATTTTGTTCAAAAAATTGGCCAGTAAATTGCATTCCAATGACTGCGAATCTCACTGGTAGTGGTTAGGAATAAGATTTTTATGTACTATTGTAGCTCTTCATTTTGAGGTTCTAGCACATTTCTGAAAAACCAATAAATTAATATCGGCATTATGTAAAGCATGGTGTTTTTTGAGAAGCTTCATGTAAAAGTGTTAGGAAAGTATTGAGAACTATGTTTTCATATACGCTTCGATGCGTCTTCATCTCCTCTGTCCAATAATGAAAACCGCAGCTCTCTTGCTCAATTATTTCAAAAGTTTTTCAAAAAATATCCACCAGCCTTTTTTCGAAATGGACATTAGTTTCTCGCTAAATATAAGGATTCTCATTGAGCCTAAGTTCAAATGAGTCTCTAAAGTAAGTCAATATATTCATTGTCTGCGGCAGTTCCGCTTTCTACTAACAATACGAATCCGACTAATCATTATCATTCTAGTATAAATTTTGAACACAGCTTCAATCTTGGTCCGGCAGCCACTACCAGTTGTCGTTCTAGTTCTGATTGCACTATTAATGCAGAAGGTAGCTTCAGTCTCGATTTTAGAGCTCCTATCACTTCTCGCACCACTTCCAACTTCAGTATTCATCTGGAAAACGACCCGGCTCGAGACCGTACAGACCTTGGCGATTATCGTCCTGGTTGCAACCAAGATATCAATGCAAGATACAGTTTAATTGTCATAAGACTAATACTAGTGCTTCTCAGAGTTCTCCTATCTGTTTAAAGCAAGTGGCACCTTCAGTAACCGCCGAGAGCAGTGTTCAGTTCATCATCTGACTCTGATCTCGGTATCGTTGAGGAACACGACTTTATCCAAGACTCTGAAGCTCCTACCAACTCTCATCTGCGTTACCATTTTGGTATCAAAGCTATATACGACCTCAATCTAGAATCTAGAGCTCCTGTCAATGTTTGATCGAGTTCCTATTACTGTACTATTGCAGGATACAGTACGAATTCCACTCTAGATTTTCTGACCCTTCTTGTCCCGCTTGCAACTTCATTATGATTGTAGGACATTGTTTGATTTCAGTCTCTAGAGCTCCTTCCGATTTTGGACTGAGTTATCAACACGATATGAATTCAGGACCCGATTTCATTACAGCCTTTGCAGTCCTTGACAGTTCTCGGTCGAGTTTTCATTTCGGTATCAATATGGAATACTGCTTCAGTCTCATCCTAAAACTTCTACCACTTCTCCTCAAACTTCTGACTTGGATTTCGATTCGAGACACTGTTTCAGTCCCGGCTATAGAAGCATCACTAGATTTTCTCTCGGTGCCTATCAATGTAGGAAACTAGAGACGCCTGTAGTAACAGCGTAGAACCACAATCAGCTCTATGCCTGATTCCAATCTCGCTCTTACTTCAGAACACCGCTTCGAGTCAAGCGGTAAAACCCTATCTATTCTCGTTTCGCTTCTCACCTTGATATCCATTCGAAGCACGGCTTCGGTTCATCCAGAGAGCTCCTTATAGCTTCTCAAAAGAAATAATTTTTTAATAAACATTGAGCCATTTAAATAAATCTTCATAGCTGTTGAAGGATTTATAACTGTTTAAAATATAGCGCATTTATAATATTATCGTGACTATTTAAAATTTAGTGTTTCTAAAACAAAATTATTGCAATTCAAATCTTGCTGATCACTATTTAAATAATATGGATAGCTGCTGCATGATTTAAAATACTCTTGTTTTTTCTTCCGTTTGTCTCCACATAAATCCAATCATTTGCTTCTCTAAATACTCAATATAAACACAGAACTGCTATCTAAATAAGCAGATTATCATAATTGTGAATGTTACAACGAGTTAAGTTGTGAGAAAAAGAGACCATCAAACACCCATACACGTATCCAAACCTACACTCACACTCTCACCAACACTGATACTTACACCCACATCCATTCGCACTGTTAAATGTTTGAAGCAAAATAAACTTTTCTTTATTTATCCTTATCTAGGCCTGACGATACAGTTGCAGTTTTGAATAGTTTTTGAGATCGTAATAATTTAGATTTGTAGTATACTATGTTAGAAACAGCCTCACAACACATATGTCTTTATCCTTGCCACTTCCTATAGAAAATGGTTTCCTGAATTTATCAGTTGCATACAATTCTATTCCTCGCAGTACTCACTATAACAACAGAAAGCCAATTCTCCAGCAGTTTGTTTTTGTGGAACTCACATATATTTTCCAAGACGATAATTAGTGCAAGTTTTAAGGTCGATTTTTTGCGGCTTTTCCTCCCCATTACAGACCATAGTAATCCCATCAAAAAAGAAAAAAAACCTGCTTGAAATATAGAAATGAAAACAACAGCATTTGCTGGCGATCGATTATCATTAGAAAGAACTATCGTCTTTTAGAGAATTTGAACATTACATATTTTGCCATTAGTATAATGAAACTAGAGATATATGAGTTTTACCTTGCAGCCCTAAAAGATCTCCGCTAACAAGCGTTTTTTCTGCCTCTCAGTACAGTATTTTTTGCAAGATAAAATATCAATGAAAAATGTGATGACAAGCAACTTCTCAACTATTTGTTTTAGCTATCCGTCAAAAAACAAAAGATCTAACATGAAATGATGCATTTGACGTGTCGTAAAACAAAAATTTTGCTTTGGTTTATATTTGGTTCTCTTACGATACTTACGCTTTATTATTTGCAGCTTTTACCGGGAGCTTATCGTCTCTACAGCATTTATGATACGACGTTTTCAAATGAACTCTCACTACATCAAAGTACAGAGAAAGTAAATGACGCAACTTTGTCAAGACGTTCGAATGTTCAGTCAGCTTGGACTTGTACGGGTAATATGAATTATGAATCTGAATGGCGAACGAGAACTTGTGCATTTAAAAACATTTGTTATAATAAAAAGAAAAAAGTATTTCAGTTTTATCGTAAGCCAGGCAGTATTAAAACGCCAATTTTATTTGAGCCTAAACTAGGTCATATATATGATTTTCATGTAAATAATCATGGCTTTGTTAATCTTTATACGCGCTCTTCTCCTCGCGAATCGTGGGGACCAACAATTGTTGAAGAATGGTTACCGTCCGCTGATAAAGTACCTTATTTAGAGCATGTTCATGTTTTATTTACGCATTGGTATGCTCCTTTTAATCCTGGTCATGTCATTTGGGAAGACATAGGATCTACTTATTTTGCTATGGTTCGATTAGATGAATATGATAGAAATGCTGTTCTTCTTGAATATCGACGTTTGCCAACGAAAGGGGACTCATATTATCGCATGTTTCAAAATATAATTCCTGCTTTTGCTGCAAAAGTCGATGGTCTTCATAATTATATGAATAGTTTCAATTCGCCTCTTGTATGTTTTCGGACTATTGTAGCTGGGGGTGCAATACCAATGTTTTCTATTAGCAATGAAGCATATACAAATGGAAAAGAAAGAATTCTCTATGACTATCGTACTGCTATCCTAAGACATCATGGTGTCAATATATCTCATTTGCCGTCACGTCATCGTATTGTACTAGTCAACAAAACTCACTCAATACATCGTACTGTACGTGGAATTGCAAATCTTGCCGAAATTAAACACTTTATATCTTCGACATATCCAAGGATACAACTTGATGTTATTGACTGGAGTAAATATACATTTACTCAACAGATGCATGAACTATACAAGACAACTATATTAATCACACCGTGTGGTGGTATCTCAACAATAATACCATTTTTACCTAAAGGAGCGCATGCAATCGTTACGGATTTCTACGTCAGTAAAGAAGCATATCGGAAGCCTGCGAGATATGGAGTAGGAGAATCAGCTTCGATGGATGGGGGTTTTTTGAATTATTTTCCACATGTTCACAAGCTTTACTATCAAGTTCGCAGTGCAGACGATTATGTTTTAAACTTTCCTGGAGCATTAAATACCCGTTATGATGCGTCAGTCAAAATTAAGATGACTCGACTAAAGGAACTAATTGACACTGCCTTACAAGTATCATCCTTAATTCAATAATTCATTGTTTTCAGACTTTTGTGCAAATTGTTGTTCCTTCACTAAAAACATTATTGACAATTTCCAATCTATCTTTTCTGTCAAAAATGTAAACATATAGATATACCCTATTGACATGTTATGAGAAGAAAAATGCAATTAATAACAAAAGAAAATTCAGCTACAGTGGACTCAGAAATCTTAAACTTAGCTGTTTCTCATAGGGATAAGACCATTTGTTCGCGAAAACAATTACATAAAACCAATAATAAATAATACATAAAGGGTGTCCCAGAAGTTCTAAAGCAATTTCAAAATTCATCGTTCTCGCATACAACATAATCGAACTCTGCGAAATTTTGGGAGATTATTTGACATGCTTAATACTACATAACTCCAAAGTTTCAGGTCTATAGATTATACTGAGGATGAGAACCAGTAACAACACTAATCCACACGCAAAACGCACCACGAGATGCAATGTGAAAAGCTCTACAATCTATAAAGCAAAATTTATTCGAATTGTGTAGTTTTTGTTTGCAAAAAAAGCACAATTCTAGGCGACCTATTTCCGATGCTAGGAAAAAAAGAAATTACTCTTGTACCAAAAAGTATCTTCTTTTTACCATCGAAAATGGACCACATAGAAATTTAGTGTTCTTGGAAACAAAAAGTACATAATTAAAATAAGCTTTGCTTTATAGATTGTAGAGCTTTTCACATTGCATGTTGTGGTATATTTTGTTTTATTTATACAACATATTAAGTGATCAAAAATTCAATCGCAAAGTACGACCATTTATTATGCCCTATCCGTTAAGATGATCAGGAAAATTGGCAGATAGTACATGTTAGTGTTGCTAGTGGTTCTCATCCGTAGTATTACCTATACATCTGACAATTTGAAGCTATGTAATACTAGCATGCCTAATAATCAAATCAGAGAAAGTTTCAATGAGTTCTTTTGTATTGAATGCGATAACGATAGACTTTGAAATTACTTTAGAACTTCTGGGACACCCTTTAATATATACATATGTAGTCTAGGCAAGTTTGTCATCAGCGATGAGCCTTCCCTAGACTAATTGAGCAACCAATCAGTCATATTGCTTGATACTTTTCATCTGTTTTACCTAAAACGAACACACATGAAAACTCTTCAGAGAGTTTGTATTATATGTGCACACAATAGACGAAAATCTAAAAAGAGGACTGATTCATGCTATGCATGTAAAGTCCAACTAGTTATGTTTCTATTAAAAAAAGTCGGTCCTCCAGAGATTAAGTGTCATTATTGTCTTAGTTTTTCTTTCTATATGGGTTAAGCCTATTACAACCACTTGTCATATTCATACTTTAAATAATATACGCTGATACCTGGTATCAACGAACCATCGTTTATTTTAGCTTTTTGAATAATGCAAGAAGCATTTCTCTTTATTTCGAACTAGCCTGTAAAAAAGAATTGTTTCTTCTCTTCTGACGTTTGCAAATATATAATAGTGAGCAAGAACGATAATAGCAGAAATATCTATGTCCTGATGAAAGTCTTGATGGATATAAAAGAATAAATTGAGAATAAATTCGTAGAGTGTGGGTGTGGGTGTGGGTGTGGTGTGGTGTGGATGTGGGTGTGGTGTGGTGTGGATATGGGTGTGGTATGGGTGTGGATATGGACTAGGATGGTTGCTCACGCCTACACCGACACGCAAACCCACACCCACACTCACACCCTAATCTTGAGAATGCAAGAAACAAGGGGAATAAAAACGAAAAATGTTAAAAATGTTTGCATTAAATAACCAGCTGAAGCAGTAGTCACATAAGAACGGAATAGAAAAACATCCAAAACAAAACAGTCATCCAATGTTGGGCTATTGTGATGAAAAATCTTTCCAGAGATCTAGGGCATATACACAATTCATTGAATAATTCTTAATGACAGATGTCGAAACTGTTTTGCCTACTTTTCTTCCACTAAAATGAAGTGAAAATTTGTTTGATGCTTATAAATAAGTTGTGTCAATCTAAAGGATAGTTCAAAATTGACTCTCTCGAAGCATATTTTAAGTGAACAGTCTTAAGAAATGTCTTTATATTTATATAAATAAAATCTAGTGTGTATGCTACAAAATCGTATTTTTCGCTGGAATAAAATCTAAATTAAAGAAAGCTCTTATGAAGGTGTCGATCTTCATAAGAGGGAGTGATAGACGAGCAATTTTTTATTTTAATCGTGTTTAATGTCTTCTAAAAATAAATTTATAGGCTTTTTCATTTAAACAATAAAAACGAAGTGTATTGTGGCAAGTTCGTTGAGCTAAGTATAGAACAGTTAGTATTTTACATTCAACTCTCGATTCGCATCGGACATTCCAATCCAGGGCTCGTGTGACGTGTGGTAGTCCCATGGGCTCTTCGTGTTCAAATTATCAACTGTTTTAATCGCAGTTGTCAAATATAGTCCCTCTTTTGAACCATAATTTGATTCGGCATCTTTTAAGGCACAAATGATCTAAACGAGATGAGGTTCTGTTGCCAGTTTTGTGTGTAATGTTTGCTCAACAACATATTCAAAATTGTACTGGTCCTTCTTTACCTTATAATCATGAATTAAACGTTCGTCGATTTTTGGTTGCCGCTGACGGATATAGATAACGAGCGATAGGTAGAAGAAAGAACACAGAAGTCTTTTGGCAGTGATCCCATCTAAGTAGGGTTGAATCTTTCGAATGACATTTATTCCTGTCAGAAGATGCAGAAGAGCGAAATCGAAATCAATTTGATCCGGTTTATGTGTGGCAGCAAATGTATAAACAGACATGTCAAATAATTCTTCGATCGCCTTGTGAAGATCATTTGGCATCTGCCACTGGTTGTAGTAGAAAAGAAGGAAGGTTTCGTACGTTAATATGGAAGTGACCGGAAGCTGTTTTTCAAACCTTGGTGCATTATCATCTAATGGAAGGTCCTTCATTATTTGAAGAGCCCGTTTTGTTCCATTTGTCGGAGGCTTGATGTTGGTGGTCACCTTATGTAAAAGGTCAGAGCATACGGCAGTCATAGTCAATGCTTCACATGCTACAGGTCGACTGTTTAATTCGATAGCGTAGCTCATATGAATCATCGAGTGAAGCAATCCACAAAGAGCCGCATCGATAAGCGGCGGTCCTTTCGTATCATCAAGAAGTATTTCAAAAAAAGCTTTTTTCCAATCACCTTGTATTGGTAATTCTTTATCGAAGAAACTTCGGTAGGCCGAACAAAATTGAGTATTGCCAAGCGAATCATACCAATTATCTTTGGTGATTTCGTGCGGCGAGGGCTGATACTCATCAGTATAATGACGCATAGTACTGTCATAAATTTCTTTCAATTGCTTATCGCTGGCGCCTAACGATACTAATGAGCCAAGATGATGAGCATTGTGTGAATGATATCGACCCTTGTTCTACATCACTTGATATTGCTCGAAATTGGTCTTCAAAAGCTCGTGGAGCGTGGTATGCATCACGACGGCAATGTTGCAATGGGTAAAGCGTAATTATATATTTTGTTACCTGTATAGTATTTACCTTTATGTCTCTTTGCACAGACTGATAAGTATGTTGTGTATAGGTAGCTGTTTATATTCTATTCTTCTATAAGCATTCTCTAGTGCGAATTACATCAAAAAGCACATGGGAGAACACGAAAGCAAAGAAAAATATTAAGAGAAACAAATAGATAATAATTTATAGAGTAGATGTAAATACATGTGAGTTACATCATACTTTTATGATTTGTTGTTGATGTAGAAATTGCAAAACGCAAAAAAGAATGGCAAACAGATCAGTGTGTTTATCATAAGCGTGTGGGGTGTGAGGGTATGGGCGTGGATGTGGGTGTGGATGTGAGGGTGGGGTTTCTGGGTGTTGACATTGAAGAATATGATATCAACACCCACGCCCACACCCTTCGTGGATTAAAATACAAGAGCATAAGATTTTTTGACTGTTTGGTTTTCATTTTAATAATATTAATATCGATAGCAAAACCATAAAAAAATTGAAAAGTTCATTAGTGTATTATCAAAAGATCCAACCAAAGTTTATCAACAATGATTTTATGAGATACACATACGGCACAATGTATCATCCTTTTTAAAACGTGTCTATATCAATCTTATGTTCATATCAATAGATATATATTGGAATTTCATCAATTATTCAATGTTTCTATGCCTAACAAATAGAACATAATGTTGTCAAAATATATATTCTATATAAGAGAATAACTATAGTCAACTTATTATTTTTTAAATATATTAAATAATATTCTAGACTTTATTCTTATCTTTTTACATTTTTGCATGATGAATATCTAGTTTTAGCATATCTTTCGTTGCATGTTATGCAACATTTTAAAAAGCAACAACATTACTATCGAAACTATTTGTAGATATAATACTGATGTCTATTTTCTGTAGTATCGCTAAGAATGAGGGATACTTTTATATTAGTTGATGATGATGGATAGGTACCCGTGTCGCGAAGAAAACAAACTCAACCGAATTTGATGATCTCGATTGATGTCCAGAAACCCACTTGAAAGAGTTTAAACCTAACAGGACCAGCAACGACTTTAAAACCGGCGAGAAAAGATACTACTATACTTGGATCTGGACCTGAAAGATTGCAAAGCGTTCGAATCTATTTTGCAAATAACATGTTCCCTATTTAAACATTTCAGCAATCTTATTTTTCAACTTGATTTTATTGATTGCTATTTGTATACTTATTCTTTGATGTTGTTTTCTTTGTAATTAGATTCATTCTTATTATACTCTTGAGTCATTGAAAGAAATTATTTTTCAAAACAGAAAAGTAGCGGATATCTATTTATAGTCATCACAGTATCACATTCAAATTATAGTTCAACGTATATTTTTCATCATTGACTTGTTGTACGGTTCGCCAAAGAACATTATTTACTTTGTTCTCAATAGAAGTTGAAATATTTTGATAACCTATTTATTTGATACTTTCTAAAGAGATGTACATCATTAATTAGAAATATCAGATTATATTTTCCTAGATGAGAAGCTGACGAATTGAAATCAACTAACAAGAGGATACATCAGAGTTTTTGTTTCAGGATCGTCTTCAAATTATCTAATTCCAATGACATCTATTCTCTTTTTATAATCATAGTTAAATGGATCGTTTCGATTAACAATTTAGGTAATAAACAAAAATCATAATTTCGTTTTCTTCTTCTGAATTTGAAAACGATTTATTGTAGTCAATATTGCAAAAGAAGAAGTACAGCGGACATGCTCAAATGATTTGTTACGGTCAAACAATTTGTAAATCAACTATACTTCCACTTTTGTTATATTAACTACAATACATTTCCCAATAAAAACTTAAGAATTCCCAACAAATAAATTATTAAGAAATCTGTGATACAATGCTCCAAATATGATAAAATAATTTATATGAATAGACAAATATAAGAGACTTTTGTGGAAAAAAGAAGTATCTAGTGGAACATGATTCTAAACCATTTGTTGGAGTGTTAAATGAAAAATTTCTCACATCGACGTTTAAATTATAATTTCCTACATAACTTGATTGTTTCACAAGATTCATTCCTAATATAATCAGCTAACATGTACTCAATTTCTCTCATTGTTTCATATTAATCAAATTAATTTCTTGATCTACAGACAACGAATAATAGAAGCATTTATTGTTGCTCGATGTGACTATAAAATATTAGCTAGTCGTTCTCTTTTAAAAAGTAACTTGATATTAATTCTACAGCTTCATGCTACCAATTTTTAGCGAAGGATAATGTGTTGAACAGTTCTATGACGTAACGAAGATCATTCCATCATATTCAAAGCAAGCAAACCAAAAGATAGCTTCCTATTCGTTTCAAATAGGCATGATAGGTTTCTGTTACCTGAAGAAAACGGAATTGAACTGAATTCGATCACACTATAGTGTCAAAACGATTCAAGGCATGAGTCTGAATGAACTAGGATATACAGATACCACATTTAGATCTTAGCCGAAAAAGACGAATAGCGATAACTACTTTTTTTGTCACATGAAATCTTCATTATGATATTGTGATTTTGCATTTTAAAAAAGTAACAATGAGAATCAAATTAACAATAAAACAAGATGAGGGGTGTGGGTGTGGGTGTGGGTGTGGGGTGGGTGTGGGTGTGGGTGTGGGGTGGGTGTGGAGTGGGTGTGGGTGTGGGTGTGGGTGTGGGGTGGGTGTGGTTTTATGTTATCATAGTGCACACTCACACCCACACCCACACACCCACACCCGAGCATATTATATTGGAATAATTGCTCGTCATCCTAAATTCGAAACATTGTCATATAAGGGAACAGTATTTCGTGGTATGATGATAACTAATAATGATTTAAGTCAATATCAAATAGGTACAAAAGTTTTAAATAAAACATTTTCCTCTTCATCAAAATCACTGGATATAGCATTAGGATTTCTTAATGATAATCCTCATAAGGATGATCGATTAAGTACAATATGTATTTATGAAATACGCTATGAACGAATCGCATTAGATCTTCAAGATATATCATTGTTTAAATACGAAGAGGAAGTTTTAATTTTACCGTATGTAGCATTTAAAATAATTGATATTCACATCAATGAAGATAAAT
The DNA here is from genome assembly GCA_905329745.1 of Rotaria sp. Silwood2. NCBI lineage: Eukaryota > Metazoa > Rotifera > Eurotatoria > Philodinida > Philodinidae > Rotaria > Rotaria sp. Silwood2. The sequence goes on from CAJNSZ010001957.1 coordinate 12,350, forward strand.
CACCTAGAGTTGAAATCGAACTGAAAGAATGCGAACCATGGTAAATTTCTATAACGATTGACACTTCGATTTTCCAATAACCTTTTTTTTTATTATGTAATAAATAAAAATTGAAGTTAAGAAAAAGAAATTTTCAAATCTACTACGTTTCATAGAGAGTCTTTGACTTTTTGTTGATGTACAATAGGTTCATCATTGAATTATAGCAATTTTTATATCAGATCTAAAATGGAATGTATATTGATAGCACATCCATCTAGCGTATATTCTTTATTGCTTTTTTCATACAAACTTTTAAATAGCACTATCTAAAAGATAGTACCAACACTAGGTTATTTCTGGCAAAGCATCATAAGAAATATTCTGTAATTGTCAGATCTCGCATATTTCTTTCTCGTCTCACTGATTTCCATTGTTCTCGGACCAAATACGGTGATTTTCTCAACCATTTTCGGTCAAGTTCACTTGTTTTTGAAGATTGACATTACGCATCCGTGAAGAAATATTCAAGATATAAAATTTTTTAAAATAGAGTGTGAGTATGAACCTGAATGCGTATGAATGTTCATTTCTTTTTGTAGGTCCACTCACACCCTATCAAAAAGCATATTTTTTGAATCAATTTCTTGCGCAGTTTCTCAAATCTGACATATTTCAAAGAAATCTGGTGATGATGCCTGAGATTATTGTAAACGGATAATTCTGAAAAAAAATCTATTTCACAAAACATTTATTTCTTTTTAAATCTTTTATTAAACAGTTAATAGCAGATATAAAATTTTTCAATAAAACTGATGCTGATAGATGTATTCAGAAATCTTTGAGAAATGCAGATTCTTGCAAGTTACAAGAACTTTTTTTTAAGAGTATGCGATTTTCAATTTTTTTCTCGCTTTTACATTCATGCTAATAAAATATACTCGATACAAAAGTTGTAATTCAGACATTGCCCTTTTCATTAAAAAAACTTGACAGATAATGTGACGTCACGTAAAGTGATAACAAACCGATCATTCGAATCATGGTCATATATAAAGATCTTCTCTGCTAAAATGAGATCGACTGAATACGAAACAGTAAATGATAATTTATTGTCATTCTTGTTGTTAAAAGTACATTTCTGAGCGAGAATAGATAGATATAGAGCGTATGATTATGAATAGCTTAAATACAAGAGTATATTGACTGAAAAAGAAAACAATGAATTTGAACTCATCAAAAAAATATTTCTCACAAAAAAATGAAGATAGAAAGAGAATGTCAATATCGTGAAAAAATTATTATAAGCAAATTGTCAGCCAATTATCCTGAAAATGTCCCAAAAATGGAGTCGATCTACATTTCAATAACGTCCTAGCAGAAATCCATAGTTGAATATTTGAACAATAGGTATCCTTATGGATCCAATTTGTTTTGAGTCTTGCTAGATTAGGCAAATGTTTAACATCGAGTAGAACGTTGAGACAATCATGGTATTCAGTAGTCGGTTCAAGTCGGCATTCGAGCGATCGAAGATTAGGAAAGTGTTGTACGAGAGCGGTGATAAGAGTCAACGGCATGAATTCTGCATCTTTCATGTTCAGATATGTCACATTGGAATAAATAATTGAATGTTCTAATAAATGTTTTGTTGAAAGCAATGTCAATGACTGTATGTTTCGACTCACAGGCGATGGAACCATTGCGATGTTACTTGTGATCAAATGACGAAGTCGACGAAATTTAACGTAGTCATCATGAGAAACACTACTTCGTGATAGAAGATCGAGCGTATGAATATTTTGGAAACGACATGCTAAATTAGTCTGGGGTTTATCAATAGTGAGATCTTCAACATTCGGACAGCTACTGACAGTGTCATCATCGGCCAGCATCGATGTGCACAGTTCTTTGAACGGCCAAGGAACTGTATACAGGATTTTAACGTTATTGTAAGTAACGAATTGACAAGCCATCGACCAGTATTCGTTCATCGTGTCAAAAGTCTTCGAAAATATCGATAAATGAAAATCATAAATTGTAAGATAGAACATTTACTTGCTTATCGATGTTCTCCATGGTCTGAATGCAGCAATGAAAGTGTTGAAGACAAGGCATATACTGACGAATCACCATGTCGATGTGATAGCCATTGACGAATTGCTTGTCGTTGGTGATCCATTGTCGTATATCGAGCGTAAAGTCTTTGACTTGATTTAGAGGCATGACAATATCGCGTAAATGATCGAAAGTCATTGCCACATTCTTATAAGTTGTTAAATGAAATGCAATCAAATGAGACATGAATCGATGTGACCACGAGCGTCGCATTAAAGATTGCTTAGAAACATCAGACTGCCATAAAGTAACATCGAGCAAGATTAATTTCGGTGCAAGACCATCGAAGAGAACAAAAAGATCGTCAACTTGTTGCAATGAGATATTCAGGTGTGTAAGATTCATGTTCGGATGTAATTGTTTATCGAGAATAATACCTTCATCCATGATCAATTGAAGTTCAGTAAGTGTATTAAATGTGCTATTGAATGCAATATTGCGAAGCGTCTCGATTGTCGAATAGTCCACTATGTTAACGTTTGTATCCAATGATGATTTCATGATAATACACAAAGATTGCAAGCCATTGCATTGTGATACACTCGTATTAATATAATCAAGATCACTTGGAGTGCATTCCATTAATGACAAACGTTGAAGATATTTGAAATCAAATTTTGTCGATGGATGACACGTATCGAAAAAGATTTTGATTTGTGTAGGCATCCAATCATTGTTAACAATTAGACTTGATGGTTGAAGTTGTTTTTCGATTAATAACATTAGAAAATATTGAAATTCCGTATAGGAACATTCGGTCAGGTCAATGTCTTCACGATATTTTGATATGCATGAGAACATGCGATCATCGTAATTGAGAAATGCTTGAAGCACATGTACGGGAGTCAAATAATTGCAGATGATGAGAAGAATTTCGTTGGGTAAATCGTCAAAACGAGTTACACATTGGATTTGAGCATTGACTTCTTCTGATCGTTGTTCAGTCTAAATGAAGTATATCGATAGAATCATTTGTTTCTCTAAATATACATACTTTCAACACGCTCATTCCCTGTGTAGAGTATTTTTGGGTTCTCTTCTTTGTCAGTTTATTCATTAGTGCACTAGTTAATATGAAATTGGCACGAATAGATTATATGCATCTTTTTAGCAACATATATGCTAGTAATATAGGCGGACGAGAGTCAGTCTATATAGGCGATCGTGAAATATTCCACAACGAACAGCGGGCATTGTTATTTATCTTCACGATACATTCAAATTGGCGGAAAAGAAAATGACTAAAATTTTCCGACTATCGATTATGGCTAAGATCGTACATTAATGTGAACAAAGAAAAACATTTGTAAATGATGAAATAAGCAAAAATTTCTAGCGAATCATGTCTAACCTTAAAGAATAAAGTAACACTACACAAAATGTCATAAGAATGTATAATGTTTTGACAATGCAGAACTCGATATCTCTTGTACAAGGTAGAACGACAACCTTTGTTTTCATTCTACACCGAGTGAATCCCATCTCATCCACTTAAGGGACGACACGCTGACTCAGGAAATCGATTTTTGAGTTCGAGACAAAATAAAATATCCTGAAATGTCTTTCTTCAGAATACGTATAGATTGTGCACAAGAAAGTTCTTTTTGACTAGTATTTTATTAGTTTTCAGCGATTTCTAGCGGTTATGATAAGACACTTTCAACGTCAAAGTCCTAGGTAGGTATGGTTTGCAAATTATATACCATTATTCGTTTATCTTCATCTTCATCGAGTCGAATGAAAATCACAATATAATTGACTAAAATTATCGAATCTCGGCATGGATACGTTCTATCATCTAGTGCCGAAAGAAATTTTGTAATTTTTTATCGATTTCCTTTTTTCTTCGATAAAAGAAAGGAAAAAATATAATACCTCAGCATGATTCATCTTATCATTATTTCTTGTATTTTTACTCACTATACGACTTCGTAGTTGCTTATATAAAATAAAGCAGATATTCTTTTCCCTTTTCTTATTGATCATGATCCTCTACTATTTAAAAAGACATTTTTTAATGACAAATTAGATAAATTCTTTGTTTACGAATGAAATTAAACTATGAGAGTGATCAGATATCTTTTCACACCTATATCAAAACTCTTTTCGTGGTGGTGGTTGTAACGAATATATTTGTGCTTCAGTTGAAGAAAATGTTTTCAAGCCTAATGAACTTTTCACTTCCAATAAGCATCTAATAATTATTGGCTTTTTTAGAAATTTGGAAAAGAAATTCGAATTAATTCATTTTAAATAGCATCTCTTATTCAAAACTAAATGATTGAAATAATAATCTTTTTTAAACTAACCTCATATATAATAATATAAATAAATATTAACTTGTTCTTTTATTTAACATTTTTCTACAGAAACACATATCATATTCAGTGGAGTCATTTTCATTGTAAATATATAAGATGTGGATCTTTTCTCCGACAAAAACCTACACCCTTTTATATAGTAGTAGTTGTTTCACAATTAAAAGAATAAGTCAAATATATTCACTGTCTTGTAAATAAGAACTCACGTTATCATTAGCCTTTTGTATCTACTAAAAGAAAAAAACGATGTTTACATTTTTGGATTTGGGTGTATGGTTTAGAGTGGGACTATAAAGAGAAATGAGCACCCACACCTTTTTCGTTCAGAATCAGATTTTCTATCGAGTGGTCTATATCGATCATGAAAAGACTGTAAGTTCATCATAAAAATAGGTGATGATGGCCACCTATTTTTACTCAGTATTAGTCAAAAAGAAGCCTATCTAGTGGACTGAAAATTAAGCTGAGCAAGCTTAAACTTACAGAAATGACGTAAGCTATAGGCTTTACAATCGCTAAAATGTATAGAGGAAAAGTCTTTATTTTCTAATTCGGTCGAATTTGATCCAAAACGCCCCACTCCTTTTTGATTCTTTGATGTTATAATTGCCTTATTCATATATATGTATCATCAATCATACATACAATTATATTGAACAAAGAGAAATAACTCTCAAAATCTAATATTTTCCTTTTCATCAAGAAAAAAAAATTATTAATAAGAACAAAGAAAAACGTCTATCACGAATTTGTTCAGCTGACCAAATTTTAAATGTACAATCATAAGAAACAGTTTCAATCCATTGTCCAACATAAGATAAATCAGCTGACATTATTTTTTGTGCATGATCTGTTGAAGAATAAAATGCTGACCATATCGGATGCATCCATAATTTAATTGTATTATCATAAGAAACAGTTACTAAATCATGTTCTTCAGTAACTAAAACGAAAAAATACAAAAATTCATCTAATCAAATGTTTTTAAACTTAAAACTATACGTTGAAATTTAACAGTTGAAACTAAATTTTGATGAGCAGCAATACTATAAACATTTTTAATTTGACTTAAATCCCAAATTTTACATGAATTATTTTCAGAACCAGTTGCTATATGATATCTAAATGATATGAAAAGAAGAAGTAAATATATGTTTTTATTTTAACAAACCCATTTGGTGAAAAATCAATAGATAATACTGGTTTAAGATGACCTTTTAAAAGCATAATACAACGACCTGTTCGAAGATCCCATGCATCCATTCCACTATATGAAATAAATATTTTATATGAAAATTTCAAATTATTTTTTTGTTAACATACGCAGTGCGCAGATAAACTTCCATCACATTGAAATGTAATATCATGAACTGCTTTTGAATGACTTTCTTGATGTAAAATTTCTTCTTGAGTTTCAAGATCCCATAAACGCCATGAATGATCATAACTATAAATAAGAAAATTTTTATTCAATTAAAGAAAAAATTGAGGTGGTTTTCTTTTTTTATTATTTACCAAGCTGTAGTTAAAAATCTTCCAGATGGATGAAATTTTACTTTTGATACACGAAATGGTGCATGACCTTAATAAAAACGATAAAAGATTCTTTGGTGCTGTGTTCATTTTTCAAATTAATTTAAATAACCTTCAATTTCAGCAATGGGTTCATCACTTTGAAGATTCCATAATTTAATACTTCCATCAAATGAACTAGATGCTAAATTAATCATTGCTGGATCTTGTGTTAATGTTGATTGAGGATGCCAACTAATACAACACGCATTATTTATATGACCACGGAATGTTTGGACATGTTTACAATTTGGTATTGTCCAAAGTTTACATAAACCACTCCTGAAATTAAACAAAAATATCTATCAGAAGAAAATTAAAATTTAGAATTCACATATGTAATTCTATACTATTACGCATTACGATCTCTACAGTAATAAATGTTGTTTATTTCATTGTAATAATGACATATTATGCGTGTATGGTTACATATTAGATTACATTTATTCATTAATATGCTACTATGACAAATAGTCATCAGTAACCAGAGGGTGTGGGTGTGGTCATTTCCTCAGACAAAGCACAGCGACACCCCACACCCATACACCCACACCCATAAATAGATTTTTGGTTTTCTTTGTTTAGATCAATCTCAACAAAAAAAAGGAAAAGTAAGTATTTTTCATAAAAAAAAGAACAATGTTGTGTTATTTGGAGCTGATCCAAAGCGATACCGAATGGCGCTGATTAGTCTGACTGGATGTCAGACTAATCAGTGCCATATGTATATATATATAATTACAGATTAAAAAATAAATGGTTGATGAGTGAAACATCCATGCTGTAGGTAATATCTGATTAACCTACAGAAATTCAGGAGAATCCCATCGGATCCTGTACTTTCCGACATTGAACAACTTCCTGTCGGAGTCCGCTACCAAGAAATCCGACAACTTCCGACAGGATCCTATCGAAAATTGTCGGATTATGTGGGGTTTCCTGTCGAATCCGATAGCATTCGACAGTCTGATTGCTCGTTTTGGGCAATTATTCACGAAAGAACGTGCGTTTCGCTGAAATATGTGAATATCTGAGTACAACTTTAATAATTCAATTGAACTTTCAGATTTAACACTACTGCGTGACTTAGTAGATTTAGTTTGATTTTAATT
>CAJNSZ010001958.1:0-19443 GCA_905329745.1 Rotaria sp. Silwood2
ATTGTATGGACGAAACATACTATTGTTTTGGCTAATCTGGCAGTTTACGGAGAACCTCTCCCTAACAATCCAAATACTACTCTGTCTTGTCTGTACAATTGAGCAGGAAAGGTCGATCTGCATTCTGATTAGTTGAAAAATGGATGCATCAAATTTCAGAAGGGTTTTCTACACGATTGTGATGATAAAACATAGTGTTGTCTTGGTCACTTTAGAGGTTCGTAGGAGTGCTCTTTTATATGACTCGAACACGACTATTGTTAACACTCATAATAACGAAGAGTCACTCCTTTCGGCCTCGACTAGGAGTGTCAGCGTTCTCTGTTCCCTAGAGTTCCGTTCCTTGGAAAGGGGACGCCTCTCAAAATTGTATTTTCTAGTTACGTTTCACTATGGAGAGGATGGTAAATAAGTTTCTCATCTGTTTACATCAAGTGTTCGGCGTTCCTAAGAATGGGTAACGCCATCGTGTTCCCCATACCAGGAACGCGAAACGGGAACGCGACAAATGTTTCCTTCACCTTAATAGAAATCTTTCAATTTCATTGAATTAAAGGCAGCGTCTTACAAATTAAAACTTTTTACGAAATTTCATCACAAGTAACCGAGATCGAAGAAGCCAAATATGTAATTGACTTCTCAAAGTTTAGAATTTCATTTTTTCATCATGGAAAGGGTTTTTTCCGAAAATAATAATTTTTACAAAGTGTGGTTAAAGTAGTTGAGGCCGGGGAATCAAAATCTAGAATCGTATTTTTCGCAGCACCGACTGTGTTTTTTCAAATAAAGATTGTTATGAGAAAAAGATATTATTTTCAAAAATATTTTAAGAAAACGATTATTATTTTGGAAAAAACTAATCCTCTTTACAATAAAATACTTTTGTGCAAGGATTTCTTTCTTGCTAAAAGCTTAGTTTGTTTCAGTAAGAAAATCATTCTTTCATAAAAATAATAACTTTTTTAGCAGAAAACGATTTTCGTTAGAATACAATATTGGCTAACAGTATCTCCTCTCGAATCTCAGCCATAATAGGAGCTGTGATGGTGAAAACCGCAGTTTCTATACATGCTCGATAAATCTAGATCTGGGGTAAAATTGCTATCCAAAAAGAAAGAGTCACAAGCGAGTTATCACCCAAACTATATATGACCATTGTAGAACGTATAACTTGACAACAGTGAAACCTTTGGAGCGCAGTCTTTTGTTATTTAAAAGCTGTATATATTGGCTATTTTCCATAAAAACTTCGTCAATGTTCATCGAGTCCTTATAAAACCAGACTCATTTAATTAAAGACACGTGTGACATGAAAAACCGTCAGTAACCAATGCGCCCCCGCAATTCAGTCTGTATTGGCATATAGACTCCAAATGTATATTATAGGGTCCTCTGCAGATATCCAGCATTCCCTAAAATTTTCAGCCTTAAATCACCTACTGCAGAGAAACGGCACGTAGCTGGATGTGGAGATGTCATCATGGATCTAGATACTTGAATACTCAAACAAATGGCTTCATCTTTGAAGCATTAAAGCAGCATGTCCAGAGACACGATTCTATCGTAAAATAATTACCAATTCGCAAGGCAGCACAGAAAGTGTGAGACGATCTTTCTTAGTCATTTTCCCCCTGTATGAGCCTTTTCTGTTATTGCTCTACGCTCTTGAGAAAATACAGTGGACGTCATAAGTCTCGCATCACTTTTTTGTTTTGGTTGACATTTCAAAAATACACGACATAAATTTGAAATTTCTTTTTATCTTCGGATAGGGGAGCTCGAGTACTATATCTATGCATATTTTTGAAATGAATAACTCTTGAAGCGAAAACACACGAAAAATAAATGCGGAAACTTCGGATTTAAATCCGAGAGTTATATGTACTTCAAAAAGTGAATCATACGAATCAGTCATCCTAGAATATCTGAACATCAAAATTATACTGGGAGAACTAGCATTGCAAATGTTGATTTTCATTACGCGTCGCCAAACTAATTGAACTTGGGGTCGAACAGCTCAAGTTTGAACTCTGCACCTTCATTTACCGTAAAACGGTCAGTTTTCCTATAACTTCATTTCTATTGGCCACTGTACAGCCAATAGTATTACGTTGGAAGTGCAGTACACATTCGAGTTCTCCATCTCTGAAGACCTCGAAACATCATCACTGTGATCGGGAGATAGAGCGCTATTTTTTCGATCAATTAGATCGTGACCCAAAATATAGCCCACTTCTCTTTAATTATTCTTGTGATAGGTGAGTCAACCTTCTTATTTCTTTCTGTTTTATATATCATTTTGTAGCTCTTGATATTCTCTATCGAATGGTATATGATAGCTAGGATTTTCATTGACTATAATAGGAAAAGTCTTTCACGAAAGCCGCGATGGGTCGATTTTTCCACAGAAAGCTATAGGTGAAAATGGGTATTTTTGCAATAACTCACGAACAGCTTGGTCGATCCTTCTCACCTTCAAACTCGACCGAGATATTGCCAAGAGTAAGCTTTGTAGAAAGTTTCATGGCAATCTGACTCTGTTGTCAAAAGTTATCATGTGAACAGCCGACCGGACGGACGGACACACTGACTATTCTATAGTGTACTGACTTTTTGAGTACAGAAAAACTATGATTCAGTTCAAAACTAATATCAGATTCAGAATCAGCGTTAAAAACTGAGTCGATTTATGTATTTTGTGAATACTTTTGAGCAAAATTTTTTTTCCGAAAAATTCCCGTACCCCCCCTCAGGGATGGTCTGGTCAAAAATCACAATTTTTTTGATAACTCAGTCATTTCTCGACGGATCCTTCTCATCTTCGAACTCGACCGAGATATTGTAAAGACTGAATTGTGTAGAAAATTTCATCGCGATCTGACTCTCCTTTCGAAAATTATCGTGTATACGGACGGACGGACGGCCGGCCGGACACACAGACCGATTTTAGTAGTGTACTCACTTTTTGAGTACACAAAAAACAAACTTCAGTACTACAACAAAAGCTACCCAAAAAAAGATAAAATGGTATGATTGTTATGAGTTTGAGTAAGACCCTAGTAATATGAAAATCGAATAATTTTTTGTTTGATATTTTTACATGAATCGATAGATCTCGATGAGCTCTACAAAACTGTTTATATCAAAATTTTTTAGAATTCTCTTCGGGGACAAACAAGATTACAAAATATTTGCATACTTTGTTTGTTCTATATGAAAAGTCAAGAATCTTTTTTATCCTATAAAAGGATAGAAATCACAATTTTATTACAAATTTTAGTTCCAGAAAATGGTTCTAAAAAATTTAAATACATAGTTTTGTAGAGCTCATCGAGATCTATCGATTAATGTAAAAATATCAAACAAAGTCTTACTTGAATTTCGTCTTACTTCAACTTTAGTGAAACTTCTATAACTCATAACAATCATACCATTTTGTCTTTTTTTGAGTAGTTTTTGTTGTAGTACTGAAGTTTGTTTTTTTTTCGTATGTTTTCGCCTCAAGAGTTATTCTTTTGAAAAATATGCATACATATAGTATTCGACCCCCCCCTCCCTATCCGAAGATAAAAAGAAATTTAAATTTATGTCGTGTATTTTTGAAATGCCAACCAAAACAAAAAATGGTGCAAGACTTTTGACGTCCACTGTATTATGAAGAGAGGCTTTTTGCTTTTTGACGAACCTTGAAAGTTATTTACTCATCGAAATCGTATCTGTCAGTGGTCTTCTAAATGCTTTTGTGTCGATGATGAGTGAACACAAGTATAGCCGTTTACAAAAGTCTCGCCACTAGGTAGCAACTTTTAAAACAAGGCTGTTTTGTCTTGAAACGTCTGTCATAAGAAGAACTTAATGAGTTCTGATCAGAGACAAAAGCTTGAACTGGACACTTTTACCTAGACTGAAATCTAAGGCTAAAATTAACGATATTTTTCTATAGTATTATCTCGAGTTAGAAAGAATATATAATGATGTTCGACCTACAATTGGAATACTTGGCTCTTCCTGCCTCTACTCTGAAGTTTTTATGACAAATAGATGTACCATCATTGAGTCCTGAAATAATCCCTATCTAACCGTGTAACTAGCAAATCACAATCTCATGACTTTATGACTGAAATCTAGTGTTAGGTTGAATCTTTTAGCATGAAAATTGTACCACAAACTGTTTATGTATGGTGTCATCTGCCAGAAATTTTGAGAAATATGGCTACTATAGAAATGGAGATCCACATGATTCTCTATCTCAAGACCGAGAGCCTCGGAAAATCAAAATAGTACAGCATACCAAATTGTCTTTTGTAGCTTTGACAGACCATCGTGAGAACAACTCATTATACTAAAAATATCAGTCGGATTTTATTAAATTGTAGAAAGTCAGCGCAACCTTTACATATCAATATGTTTTGTTAAAGTTGAAGCAAATTAACTGGGAAAACAATAAAAAAAAAGAATTTTCGGAAATTTAAGCTAGCAAGGTCTGTTCGATCCTAAGCCAGATATATTGATGTGTAAAGCTTATGCTGATTTCCTGCCATTTGATGAAACCCAGATGATATTGTTTTGGTGTCTCAAGTAGTTCTGACGATGACCTATTCAAGCTACAAAGGACAGTTTCTTATGCTGTACTATTCTGATTTTTCACGGCTCTCGGTCTTGAGATGGAGAATGATGTGGATCTCCATTTTTATAGTAGCTATAGTTTCCAAAATTTCAGAGCGGACAACACCATAGATAAACAGTTTGTAGTACAATTTTCAAGCCAAAAGATTGAACCTAACACGAGATTCATGCCATAATGTCGTGAGGTTGTGATTTGTTAGTTCCATGGTTAGAGAGAGGTTATTTCAGAACTAAATAATGGTACATTCATTTGCCGTAAACGCTTCACTGTAGAGACAGGAGAAGTCAGGCTTTCCAAATATGAGTCGAACAGCGTTATATCTTCTTCCGAACTCGAATAATACGACAGGAAAATATCGTTGATGTTAGCTTTAGATTTCAGTCTAGGTAAAGGTTTCGAGCTCAAGCTTTTGTCTGCGACAGGACTTATCAAATTCGTCTTACGACCAAATTCGTCTTACGACCAAATTCGTCTTACAACAGAAGTTTCAAGATAAAACACCCTTGTTTTAAACATTCTTTGCCTGGTAGCAGGACTTTTGTCCACGACTGTATGCCGATTTCTGATTGAATTGGGGCAAACACATAGTTTACTGACGGTTTTTCCTGTCACATATATCTGTAGTTAAATGAGTCCAGATTCACAAGAGCTCAATGAATTTGAATGAAACTCACATCACAGATAACCAATATGCAGGAGATTAAAATAACGAAAGTCTGATCTCATAAGATTTCGTTGTTGCTAAGTTATAGATTCTATAATGACCATAGATAGTTCAGCTAATAACTCTCTTGTATCTCATTCTTTCGGAACGCAGGCGTTGTTGTTGACCTACAGTTATCGAGAATCTTAAAAGCTGCAATTTTCATCGCAACAGCCTGGATAATATCTAAGATATGAGGATACTTTTCACCGATAGTGTATATGTATTTGAAAAAAGTGACTTTTTTCTCGGAAGAACGCACTCGAAATTCCGAAAAATCGATTCCAGATTTTGATTCCCCGGCCTCAACTACTTTAACCACACTTTGTAAAAATTATTGTTTTCGGAAAAAACCCTTTCCATGATGAAAAAATGAAATTCTAAACTTTGAGAAGTCAATTACATATTTGGCTTCTCCGATCTCGGTTACTTGTGATGAAATTTCGTAAAAAGTTTTAATTTGTAAGAAGCTGTCTTTAATTCGATGGAATTGGAAAAGTTCTATTAAGGTAAAGGAAACACTTGTCGCGTTCCTCGAATGCGTTACGCAATAGCATTACCCGTTCTTAGGAACGTGGAATGTTATGGCGTTCCCCGATTCCGTTCCTAGAAACGAAACGCAAAATTGACACTCCTAGTCTCGACCAATCACATTTCAGCAATGGTTTTCTCCCCTGTCGTAACGACAAAACATACTGCTGTCTTGACCGATTCAAAAGTTAGCAGGAACCCTCTATCATATGGCCCGAAAAGCATAACGTTTTGCATTGCCAATAGTAGACACAAAACTTTCTGAAAAGATGACTTCATTTTCAATCCTGAAAGGACGGGGATGCAGAAGGGACGTTGCCGGTTTAGCGATGTAACGGTTACAATCAAGAATCGCTCTACCATCACCGTTTCATCGCTCTGGAACGGTGAACGATTCGACCGATCAACTGGTGAAAAAGGTGTCGGATCTACCAAAACATAGATGAAACAGGCCCCGGTTTTAGGTTGCGGAAGATCTCGAAATCGTCAGCTTTTCGTTAAGTGTTAGGATTCTGAAAAACGGCTATTCAGTCAACTGGAGTTGGGTTCGCCGGTAACTGCGGTAGAGCGATGAACGATTAATCGTCACCGTTGCATCCCAATGCTGATTTGCTTGTCCCCATTTGGATGGGTTGAAAAATTCACCAGTCAAGTTTCAGAAAAATTGTATTCGTTATTGTGCACATAAGAGATACTGCTATTCGAACCAATCTAGAACTTTCTTGGGCTGCTCCTTTAAATGTGTCGAACAACATTCTGTTTTGTCGTTATAACACAGGAGAAAACGGCCTTCTGCAATCTGGTTGGATGCAACATTGGATCGATTAGACATTAGCGCATATTGCCTTTATTATTCAAGACACCAAACATACAACTATTCGAGTCAATCCGGGGATTTCTAAGGATGCTCCTTTAAGAGAGTCCTTCAGAAAACCAAGCATAAAAAATGCACTTGGCCCAGGAAAAACTTTTTGATTTTCGATCTAATATTCTGAAAAGAAAGCCCTTAGAAGGTTATTACAAAATCCAAGATATTAGCTTGATCTGACCATCTCTTGCTAAGTTCTGAAGTACACTTCGATAGTAGGGGTAATTGACCTCTAGGCAGTTAATTAACATATTAATGGAGCGTTTTTTTGCCGATTGTATCCTGTATCTGAATCGGTTCCTTTTCAACGATTTTTTTGCCGGTTAAGTCAGGATTTTCAACGACCCCGTTTGTTTTGGTCTAGTAAAAGAAAACTTCATTTGTTCTAACGCTTCCATAGTAGAACGAAAGATCTTTGAAAAATACCATGGTGGCAGCAGCCGGTCCCTTTTTAGAGGATATTGTTAAACTTTGTAAATTCGGACAGGAGTTCTGTTTTTATAAATGTGATACTTATAATCTTGGTGAATCTCATAAATTCAAACGAACAGTGCAAATTTAGAATAGTAACAATAGTGTTTTTCAAAAGATTTTTCAAATACTTTGACGACTACGATACAGTATATTTTTTGTTAAGCCATCCTGCAGCAGTGACAGTTCTTCAACCCCGATGGATATTTCTGCTACTTAGTACAACAGATTATCTTCGATAATTATGCCACTAAATGCTATTATTAGCTCAAAACAATTATGATCCTGATCAAATTCAAGAAACATTTAATGAAGTTGATCAATCAGGATTGTATCTGTACATTACTTTGAATACGAAGAAAACTAACATCATCGATATGGTTTAACACCTCATAAGTTACTTTTACTCAAGGTTACGGAAATTATACATAATTATACAGCTCGAAATCAGGAACATAGATGCATGCAATATAGACAATGACTTTGTCCGTGCTAAGTGTATTCAGTTCATTTGCCGTTTTGCATTACAAGATTTATATATAACTTGAAGAATTAGAGAGTCTAAAAAAAATTTGCAGATCCTCCTATAGTTATATATAAATTGATTTTAACAAACAAACTCATATGAGCTATCCATTTTCGTTTACTCGAAGCTCTACTAGCAAGTTCATCTGTATATTAAGGAAAAACAAGGCTTTAATCTATCATAGAGTCGAGTAATTTTTTATTCATCAATTTATTCTATGAAAGAGCAGTCATCCTATTCCGTGATGTTGAACATTGCGAAACCAGTTTCGTCCAATCCCGATAATTGGATCGTCATATAAAATAAGAGGCTCACACGACATTGATTGATTTCTATCAATTCTCAGAATTTCATATTGGAACTAAGCACTGATCGAATCGACTAACCTTTAACCACATTGCTATGGATAAGAGCGAAGGTGAGATGTAATTCTGGAATCGGATTGAATTTTAGGAATCTTGTGAATTGAGGAAATTCGATCAAGGTGAGTAGGCCTCTTACGTTCAATGACGATCGAGTTTCCGAAATTGAATGGAATTGATTCCCGAGCGGAAGTGATTCTCCAATGTTCAACATTACGAAATAGGATGTGTCATCCTACGGAAAGCTTCGAACTACTTCGGTTCACCTTTTAAATTTCTCTTCATGTTTACTCTTATCTTGACCTATCGGATCTATATTTGACTATCCAGTACATACAGACTACCAATTAAGGGAAAGTGCTTTTCCGCCACGAGAAATAGAAAACCTGCTGTTTTTTCTGTGAAACTATTTAATACTTTCTGAAAAATTTTTTAACACGTCATGGTACGTTCTGATACAAATTTGGTTTTCGGTGCTATTCATTATCTGTCTGGCAGAAAGTCAGATAGAAACAACTACTATCAACAAAATCGCGCAGAGATTTGATGAATTTAGCATTCTATTTGTAATTTCTACTGCAAAGTTATATAGGACACTTTTTGCGGAATTTGAGTTTCTGTCACTTTTCAAAACAACTGGAAACTCAGAACCCATATCACTTTCAATTTACACAAAAACATCCCTCGATCTGGTGTTTAAAGAAAATAAATTAAGCCTCAACTAGATCCGAGATAACGTGTTTTACGTAGTCTTGGGATGCTTAGAAATCTCAGTATAAATATATTATTACCTCTCGTACAAAAATTTGTTACGGACAACGGCAAACATACTGCTTGTGATGAACAGCACGAGTTAATAATGCACACCGAAGTATTCGATGCACAAGCGTATGTAATATTATGACATGGCCTCAAAATCGAACAGAGCATACCGGGTGCACAAAAGCTTTCATTGTTGAGTGTACGGTAGTCGAAGCAAGGTGTGGATGACGAGCCACAACTTCCATTACTACTCGAGATTCCACCACATTGTTGTAAAGAGCAATTTGATATTGGTTGCCATGCAGAATGAGGTGAAGGCGACAATGTAAATATGAAAGTATCATTGACACTATTACAGTAGTAATTAGGCAGTTGTGTAGTTTGACCTATGAGTTATTCATATTGTGAAAGCATTATATCAAAAAGGATAAATCATCAAACCTTTTACAGACAACAAAAAAACGCTCAAAGACCAGGTAAATATAAGTTGCATATTCTGATTTGACCGACAAGTAAAAGAACTATTAAAAATGAAGGTTTTTTTTCTGTTCTTTCCTTACAACACCCACTAAATTCTTCTTTCAATTTAAAAAAGTTCTTTCATGGCGCTCATTCTTGCCCTTGAAGTGGTATTCTTCTATTCTTTCATACGTCATTCACCAAGCCTCTTCTTCAATTCATCCCACATACTACGATGTGAGTGTGAGTATGAGTGTCAGTATGTGGACGTTTGTGTTAAGCTGCAATTTATCCAACTCCGCACACCCACCCACCCACAACGTCACACTCACGCCAACCTACACCCACACCCACACACCAACGCACACCCACAGCCACACTCACACTCACACCCTGAGTAAAGAAGTATCACCCAGTTGCTCGAACCACATGCTACAGTGTCTAATATTAAGATGAACCAAGTGTACGAGACAATGTAATTCGCCTGGGAATCTAGATATGCGTAGCCAAGCGCTGGTAGATATTGAAAGTGCCTCGTAAATCGAAATGAAACTCTCAAAAATGCTTGTGAAGTAATGTGTCAAAGCATGAATTGAGACCATAGAAGGAACGAAGCAGATGAGCACTGTCGCGAAACTCGATAAGCTGAAGTAAGACGTCGTTGGGGCACGACTCAAGATGCATCACAGTTGATCTTTGTATCTTGGTAATTTTTTTCCTTTCTTCGAGAAATACATTTTACACTTCTTTTCTGTTTTGTTTTTATAGCTGCTTTGCAATTGCTTTTCGTCACAACGATGCATACTCTGTAACCAAAAAGGCTTTCTTCGCCGGCACGCTTGTTTCGTTGTGTGTCATGACTGCAAAAGTGTTTAAATAAATAGTTTTGTACTTTCGCATGCAACTTGAATCGAACAGCGCTCCATTATTTGACAAGCATTTCTACTGCAGAAAAAAAAATACAAAGCGACGATTTTTTTCCAGTAGAACTGAAAGTATGGGTATAAGTCGTTTCTCTTCCATCACATCCACTATACCGAAAAGGGTGTGGGTGTGGGTGGGTGGGTGTGGGTGTGGGTGTGGGTGTGGGTGTGGGTGTGGGTGGGTGTAGGATGTGCGGGTGTGGGTGTGGGTGTACTGTATCTCTCGATCTGCACCCACATCCACATCCTATCCATCAATTATTTGAATAGGAGGGGCACCTGAAAAAGTTACTTTGTTAATTTTTATGGGCATCCTACATAGACACTGTTTGAAACGCGGATTCTATCAGTAACTCTTTCATTGGCTGTTGTTAGTGGCATTTTCATTTGATATAAATTCATGAGACGTTGCCTTTTCAAGAATCTTATGATTTCAATCGCAGTTATTCTTTATCATGCCACTGAAAATTAAGTATATATAGATGAATATTGCATTATTAATGATGTTTTTGTTTTAAGATTTCTCATTTCTTATTGAACGAAGTTTTTTGTCATTAGACAGTATAAGAAGTCGGCTAGCCGTAATATGTGTGTTAATCGACTAGAAACTCTACCGGACGAACTATTGGCCAAAATTTTCTCATATCTAGTTCCGGCAGAGCTCCTGATGAGCGTTGAATCGCTTAATGCTCGTATTGACGCCATAATCCGAATAATTCCTATGTCGATTGATTTTGATCCGGATGATCATAATCAGTTTGATCTTTTGGTTCTAAATTATTACGCTGAACAAATTGCAACGTTGCGCATTGTTAATGAAATTTCATGGATTGATCTCTCTGGATTTTCTAACTTACAGGTTTTGGATTTGGGTCCAAATTTTTGGAGCACTGACCTTAAAAATCAAATTAATTGGGATACCTTGCCAAAGTTGAAGCATTTAATTGTTGAAGGACGTGTCGATTTGGATGTGTCTACGCAAAATATAAATTTGATTCGGTTACAATGTTGGAAACTTGATTTTGTACCGACAGTTTCATATAATAAACTGCTTCATTTAAGTATGTCGTTATGCACGTGCAAAGAACTGGCAGCTCTT
Source organism: Rotaria sp. Silwood2 (assembly GCA_905329745.1). Taxonomy (NCBI): domain Eukaryota; kingdom Metazoa; phylum Rotifera; class Eurotatoria; order Philodinida; family Philodinidae; genus Rotaria; species Rotaria sp. Silwood2. Next base: position 11,332 of record CAJNSZ010001958.1, read on the forward strand.
CTTAACTTACTACCAAACTTAATAACTCTAAAAGTTAATTTAATCCGTAATAAACGTATAGATTTGCATCTTGGTGCCACTTTTGTATCCATCGTATCGCCTGATGATGAGGATTACGTAGAAACTGTCAGAACAGACGATGCTCAAGATCGAATCGATGGTGTTGAGCATCATGCTCTAACACGTGCGGAACTTAGCATTACATGGCACATGAGTATTTCGTGGCTTGATTCGATACTTGCATGCATCCCCAATGTCACTCGTTTCAGATTATGCTTTGATGGACATCACGACACATTTACTTTCATTGAGCTTCATAGAGTGATAAGGAATCGTTTAATTCAATTAGAGCCAAGTCGATTTCAACTCGAAGTATACTATATAGAATCACTCAATTCGTTAAACATCGACTCATTAAGAGCAATTGGACCTTTATTTTGCAACGCTGTGGTTACGAAAAATGTACATTATTCTAAGATTAACCAAGTCTGCGTTAATTGTTAATCGAACTGTTTTCTTTTGATGAAAGATAATTCTAAATAAACGTTGAAGTATATAACAAGAAATATGAATTTTGAGGGAGGGGGGGGGGCGGGGGAGCAGTCAATGTGAATCTGGATGTTGGTCTAGCAAAGTTAATATGTACCTACAATCACCCTTCTAGGGTGTAGATGTGGTTGTGGAACTGGTTGTCTTTATTTGAAGCCAGAGACCACTACTCTACCCTCATACCCACATCCACACCAAATTTGCGCTACAAGGTTAACAATCAAATGTCGAGTAACTATCGTATTCAAATCTGCTATTCGGAAGATAGGTAATTATCAAAATAAGTTGAATGCTCTATACTTTTTTCAATCCGTTTTATCTATTCTTCTAACATTAAAATATATTTATGCTGTTGACCTACATATAACTGGCTCGAATTCTCAAAAAACTCGATCGAACGGCGATCCTTCATGGAAAACAAGGCTAGTATCACGGAAATTAAAAGCACTAAGATTGTAATTGATGCTTAGACAGAAAGAGGACGTAGCGAATATGCGGCTGAGTGGAAAAAATTCAAACTGATTTTTGTCTTTAGAAAGCTCGAAATCGTGCAGTTTTCCAACCTCAAACACTAATTATTTACTATTTGAATTTTAAAGTTATAGGGACTTTAATTTGCTTTTTTCCTATTCAACAAACGGAAAATAGAAACCATTTAGGCAATTGCATTGGTATGTAGACGATTCTGCACATTTCAAAAAGGTCACATAGATCCGAAACTTTTATCAGTTGAGGGTGTCCTTATTATGCCGATTTTGATATGGATGGGTGTGAGTGTGATGTATGTGTTGATCTTGTCTTCATCCATAGCAACACTCACATCCACAGCCGCACCCTTATGTTGATCAATACAAGCAGTAATTTATAAAGTATTCTTGATATACGTTTAGATAGATTTTTAAAAAAAATTGAACTTTTGGAAATTTTTTTGGCTGCTTTGTGCATTATCTATATAGCTTCCAAAGTTGATATTTTTTATTATTCAGAAAAACCGAAAATACTACAATGATAGAAGTTTGGAAATTCTTCTATGAGGTCAAACCACAATTTTCTTGAATGTTATAAAATATTAGAAAAAAATAAAAAATCATTGTTTCTGGTTTAGAAAATTGGCAAAAATACTGTCTCATTGGTTTGCATATTTTCAACACTAAAATGGCAATCTTCGGTCGATCTCATTTGCGAAGGTAGCACAATTATCGTTCATCCAATTATACCCATTTTTGCCCCATTGCATTGCAGTATTGTATGCATGAATCAATGGTACGTTTGCAATACTTCGTCCATTTTCTTTACACAAAAAGGATTTATAGTGGCCACACCAAAATACAATACAATTATTCCAGAAACATTGATTATCACGAGAAGCATGTTTCGAAAGGAGTTCCTTTTCAACTGTCCATCTCTGTTCACCATGTACTTCGCATATCGTATAAATATAGACGCACCAATGTTTGAAGTCAAATACAATTGTTTCGACACCACAATGCTCCAAATAATAGATTTTTGAGCGATGCAAACACTGTTCTGTACATGAACCCCACACTCGTTCAGCTGAGCATGAACTTGAAGATGAAGCACCCATATGTACGATCTATGAGATTAGTCAAAACATCTTACATGGTCTTGCTCTCAAACATTTTTAGGAAAACGGTTTTTCTAAGTTACTCTTTTCACCAAAATCATACCATATGAAAGGTTTGCTTCCCTCTAGGAAAACAAAGTCTTGAAGGTTTCACTAAGCAATCACTTAAAAAAATGGATACGAATTAATAGTCTACTTATTATTATAAGTTGTTCATTCTCATATCACAATCTCGTTTAGAATTCATGAAAACGAGCTATAATTGATTTAACCATATCACCCATGCAGCGATTCTGATAAATTCTTTATTATTCATTCATATAGACTATGTAAGACAAGTGACTGAGCGATGTCCATTATAAATTCAGTAAAATGCAGAAAAAAATTCTACTTGCCACATTTCAAAAAGCAAAAGTTGCACATTGAATAAGCTCTAATTTTCAGTATTTAGCTAAAACTCTCTGCTTTGTTTTTTGAAAATTTTAATATTACATAGTAATACTCTCAGTTTCTATTTGACTCTATCTATTAGTATTGTATGTTGAAATTTTAAGAAAACTAATACATTTATTAAAATTTTGCAACAATAGATCTCGGAACATAAGCTTGAAAATCGAGAGGAGGAAATACTTGTTCCTTTAAGAAAATTACTAAAATAATCGAAGACTTCATGGTGCGAAAGTTATTTTATATCTGTCAACTTCGATTTCAAATGTATATCAATGTGACTACAGAGAAAAACTAATCAGTGCAAAGGAATCCTTTTCAAAACAGTAAAACGATGGTCATTAGTCACTTAAATCAAGACAAAAAATTTGAATTAAAATGTTCCTGCCGTTACTTAAATGTTCACTACTAATATCTAAACTTGACTTATAGAATTTTTTCGATCGCAAACTTACAAAAAATGTAAATATTTTTCAAGAAATGTTTTAGTCGAATTGTCTAAACAACCTCGAAGCGGTTCTGAGAAGGCATATATAAAAATTAACAAATAGTCTTTATAGTTCTGAAAAAAAAGTAAGAAACGTCTTCTAATAAAAATCTAATATCAATATAAGTCTCAAATAAAAGAAAACGAATTTTAGCTACAAAGAATTCTTATCGTAAAAGTGCTAAAAGAGCAAAACATCAATCAAAGATATAACATCTTAATACGATTCTGTAACTACATATGGCTCATCAAATTGTACATAAATGTCGTAGCTCAATTGTTTTCTATCAAGTTTGTTGAAAAAATCTTGAAAATAATTGATATTTAAACAATAATCTAAAAAATTGAACATTCAATCATTTATCAAGGTATTTCAAGATTCTTCAAAATTGGAATAATCCTCAAATCTTTGAAAGTATTTTATTTAAATTTAGTAAGAAGAAATGAGTACAGCTGTATAGATTTTAGAATATTTAATCGACTTTCTATTCGTTATCATAAGTGATTAGAAGCCTATGAGACGATATATTAAAAGACTATTCTTCCAAGTCTATGTCACCTATTAATCAGTATCATAATTTGAGTAATCTCGTATAGAAATTGAAAATCATTGTATCTCTACTAAAAAAATCAAGCATTTAAACATCACTGACAAAAAATTTAAACGATAAAGAATATTTCGGACTTACTAATAAATCTCTCCGATAGAAATAAAGAGAAATGTATATCTTTTTATTATTAAAAATGGCTATATTTCTGATCATCGTCACATATCGATCGTTAATGTTTGAAGAGAGTTCGAAATTAAAAAGGAATCTATCCTTTAAAAGAGAGTGGTAGATAGTATTTGAAATACAGGCATTTTTATTCCTAAATCTTATTTAATGATCTGAATGAGAAGAGTCTCCCTTAGAATGAACAAAACGAAAATTTATGTAATAGCGGATTTTATGTTTGAGCAACAAACAGTCAGCAAAAGAAAAATATTCTTCAATTTTTTATTAATCTATTGTACACAAAGAGCTTTTTAGAGATATTAACCTTCTGCCAGATGATATAATTTTTTCATTAACAAAGATGTTCGGTTCAGAAATCATCTTCATATTTAATCAAATTTTCTATTTGTACACTTTGCGCACATATTCTTTTGAACAAAAATGACATTCTTCAATAGTTGTCAATAAATTCAGTAGAATGCACTCATTTTAATTTTAGTTTCATTCCATACTCATACACGTTGTTTTTTTTACAAAGATAGTGATACGATATTTCAAATACTTAAGTATCAAATTTTAGGTATTTTTTAAATTATGAAGCCTTTTTTATTGCTGATTTTGTTCATAGATACGCACACAATTGAACAAATTCGAAATCAGCATTGAATTCTGAACAAAATAAATTGCTTAGACAATCAACTATTTGACTTTGATTTCTTTGTTTTACTGAATGTTCATGAAGACGAAATGAATATGTAGTGAAAAGAAAAAAGTCATTTCTAACAATAAAAAGATCTACATTTATCTCAATTTTTGTTATAGAGAGGTTTATAGGTGAATTGGAAATATTCTTTATTATTTAAAGCATTCGTCAATAATATCCAAAGAGTTGCTCTTACACTACTAATTCATCATAGTGCATTTCATTATCTATATAAACTTATTTTCGTATTCAATAGACAAGTGAAATCATTTGTAAATGTTCAATTTATAAAAATGATCAATAGGTGACATAGACTTGTAAAAATAATCTATCACTCTATCTTCGCATAGACTTGGAATCACTTATAATAGTGGTCAAAATATTCGATTAAACATTTACTAATCTGTAAAGTTATACTCACGTTGAGTTTACGGAATCAAAATAAAATAACTTTAAAGATTTGATGATTATTCTAATTATGAAAGATCTTAAAATATCTTGATTAATGATGAAATGTTCAATTTTTGAAATAATCTGTTTGAATGCCAATTATTTTGAAAAATTCTCCCGAGAGAAGTTATGGAAAACAATTGAATTGTAACATTGATGAATAACTTGACAGGCTATAACGAACCACAGAATTGTAATAAGATTTCATATTTTGTATGTAACGTTTTGTTTCTGTGAGAATTTGACATACTATATATACTTGTTACGATTTCCATTAAGAGTTTGTCATGTGTCATTTTTACGGACATTGCCGTACTTCTTTTTTATGGCTTCTTCGTAAGTTACCTTTACGGGCATTACTGTATGACTTCTTCTGTAATTGTTTAACTGTTCTGTATTTTGCAATTGTGCACTTCCCAATGCACATATATGTAAAAATTTTAAGACAAACGCGATGACTGAAAACTTTCCAAAAACTTGCTATGTGAGAAGAAAATGGCATGCTGAAGATGTGACCTAAGAACTCAAAATATGAATAGTGAGACTGTTCTATGTTTTAATTTTTTTCAAAAAATAAATAGTATCGCCATTTTTTCTTTTGACACGAACGTCACGTAGATGCATCCCCAAGCACACCCACTTTGATAATGTATTGATCGAGTATACATTGTATTTCTTGTCTCATATATGTTCAGCATGAGGCTGATTATTTATATTTCCAATCAGTGTTTCGTAATTCGTAGGGATCAATATTTCCCAATTTTCTTTTTCTTTTTTTTTGGTGTCATTTTTAGATGCTCTATGCGATTTCTAAATATTTATTTTCGTAATAAATTATCAAACATATCTATTATTATATTTACTATTCTTCTTCTTTGCTCTGTGCCATTTTCCCATAAGTGCACCAAAGAACCTAGATCAGCTAGTACGGAATCTAATACAGAATCACATCAGACCGGTCCGGACCGGATTGCTCAAAAGTTATTATTAGTTACAATCTAAAGTAAAAATTGTTCTTTTACTTCTATCCAGCTGAAATTCATTACTACAAAAGACATGAATTTCACATATAACTCGATGAAAGAAATATGACTCATTCCATCACTCAAGAGGGAAAAAAATTGTACCTGTGTGCTTTGTCAAATATTTCGCCATTACATTTTCTGACTGTAAGTTTTCTATTTTGAATAAGAATAAATATCTGAAAAGGAACAATCCACTGAATCACTTTTTCTTTCGTATCGAAAATCATATAAGACATGTTGTTCCTGTGGATGTTGTCTGTCACTCCTCCACCTACAGCCCACCCCAAATTAATCGGGTGGGTGTGGATGTGCTAGGTATGTATATGAGAGTGGATGTAGGTGAGTGTTCTCTAATATAACACTCATACCCACACTCACCTACATCCCACGCCCTTTTTTAGTTCAAATCGCCATCGCTATAAGAAATACTGGAACCATTGATTTAAAGATTTTTATTTGAAATTTAAGGAGAAAGAAACTAACTATACAAAAATATCTGATTTCTTGTGATAAAAATCAGCTTCTTATCCTGCTTCAAATTCAAATGGTCTTAAGCTTTAATCATAATCTAAAAGATAGTATCATATTACCCATTTATTGGAAGGTAAAAGCATACTTCAATTCATTATTTACTAATGGGCTAAATAAAAAAGTTTGACTTTAAATTCTTATGCTTTTATAAGATCTATTTTTTTATTTTAGCTAAACAATTTGCAAAAGCTGTAAATGATTTCAGTTATCTCTTAATTTACACTGAAAGTGTACATCGTCTTAATACATTTTCATATTTATTTATTTGAAATGAATATTTTCACTAATTCTCATTATTTTATTTATTATTATTATTATAATTGACATATATTCTTAATGTGTTTGATTATAGACAAGAAGCATGATGATCATCAATATGAACACCATCATTAATTATTACTGTGAGTTTTATTTCAACAAAATGATTGAAATACATTATTTATTTGATGTTAGAAATTGTACATTAGTTTTAAGACGTTTCTTTGTTAAATAAAGATAAGCTTTATCGAATAATTTATTAAAAGGGAACAAATTCTTCTTCTTATTATTATTATCGAAAAATTCTTCGCTTAGTCGAAGAAATAAATTTCGATAAAATCATTCTTTATTAGTTATATTTATTGAGGAATATCTTACATTCCTATGAGCAAATATGTATTACGTTAATCTGAATGAAATGTTTGTCTCCGCATTAAAATGATATGAACATTTGAAAAACAAAATTAAATAAACAACTATTAAAAAAATATTATGTATAGTAATATCAATCAATAATATCAAATAAACTTTTCATGATAAGAATTTTGAACTTAACTCAATAAAAAAAAATTATTTTTCTATGGATATAACACTAAAAATTTATTTATAAAGGATTCAAAAAATATTATGCATAAAAAATATTTATCATTTATGATATCAAACATAAATTTTTGGTTGTGTTTTATTTATAAGCAAAGATAAACATAGTCGAACTCGAATTAAAAAGTAAAAATATCTAGGGTAAGTGGATGTGGCTGTGAATCTTTGTTTTATTTTTATCCACCCACAACCATATCCAAACCCACTCACCCACACCTACACCCCCCCCCCTTCGTTTGCGTCATTTTTCATACATGAAAAGAAGGAAGTAGCAAAACCATACATCCAACATACAAAAAAATGGTCATATTTTCTTTCTCTATTCGGTAAGTGCCATTTTTGAGTATAGAAGGGTATGATTAAAAACAAATATTAAATGCTGACGGGAGCTTTATTCATATAATTGAAGGAAGAAGAAACTGTAAGGGTGCAGATGTGAATGCACTTGTGCATAAAGTATATAGAAAAATTTAGAGGCATATTTACACAAATAAGAACAGCCACACTACATACCTTGATCTGCACTGTAATAAGCATCAACACTACCATGGGATTGAACATAGGCATCTTTATATACTGTACTCTGCCTGTGTGGGTGTGGGTGCGAGCTTTATCCCTTTTCAAACTCACACCGCACACTATACACCTACATCCATACTCGATCCTCTTTCATATGGTCCGAACAACACTATGTTTTGTCGTTATAATAGTACAGAAAACGTTTCCTGATTGATTTTTATGCCTACATTTAAAAGTTAAAT
>CAJNSZ010001959.1:3747-19442 GCA_905329745.1 Rotaria sp. Silwood2
CAGAGTTTATAGCGGTTTTGGGTTAAACATAGAAGGAGTGGGGCCGCGGCCCCCCCCCCCCCCCCCGCTCGCCCCACGGACCATGACAGGCATGTCGCAGATCCTTCAAAATCGTCACAGACTGTGACAGACATTTTGACATGCTGATCTTTTGACTTTGTCGCGGATCGTGATCAATATATCGAGGGTTTTCATGTATAAGTAAAGCGACTGCATCGTGTTTCACATTTTAATTCCGTAGGGATTGCGCTGAAAGCTTTTTAGAATTTCTGTGCTTTTCAGCTTTTGGATATTTTGGACCTGTTTAGGTATTGGCACATCGGATCTTTGAGATTTTTACTTTCGGATTTAAAATTCTCTATTTATTTCGATTTGGTTAGGAGTCCCGAAACCGAAAAATTCGACTTTTCCCATGATGGATCATCTCTGTGAGGGATGTACTTTTGATATTCCGCCCATATGTTCATTCGCATTACTTTTCACCGGCTTTCAGTTTAGGAAAAAGTGAATTGGCATCCGATGAGCGTTACTTGTTTTTTGTCGTTCTCGTATATCTCCTGAAATTAAGAAATGAATTACTGACAAGTTCAAATGAGTACAAAAAAGATTAATCTGATTACGACGATTTAGCACGGAGAACGGCTTTTTAAACATGTCAACGAATGTTCAACCATATGAGTTGCATGAGACTAACTTAAAATACCAGCGTCTTGCAAAACCATATGAGCCACCTTTTCGCCAATGGCATATGCAGGCGCCTGCGTATGTCCATTGTTGAGCAACGGCAGAATGGACACATCTGCCACTCTCAAACCCTCAACGTGCCGCACACAGAGACGACTGTTCACCACCCCCATAGGATCACTGTCAGGTGCCATTTTGCACGTACCACCAGGATGATAACAGGTGTTGGCGAATGATCGTACGTGCTCTTTCCAACTGGTTATATCCTTTGGATGGGAAATTGTCTTCGGCCACATGCCCACAATGATATCTTTCGTTCCTCGGCCTTTCATTAACACTTCGTCACCGATTCGACAACCTTCGGCAAGCACGGCCACGTCAAGATCATTGTCAAGATAGGCGTGATCGATTATTGGCTTGCTTGTTGAGTCGTTGGATGAGAGTCGTACGGTACCTCTCGCTTGCGATCCACACAGAAAAGTGAACAGCGTAATGATGCCTTCGCCGTTCACTGGACTGTATGGAAGTCCATCTATAAAGTCAATAGCTCCATATACACTATATATCTTACGAGGGAGCATTTCCAACTGTTAATTGCTCATCAAAGTGATATTTTGCCTATAAGCAGGACTCAGTGAGACCAGAAAAAGCCTAAAAAGATTCGTTCCCAATAGGCCTTCCTTCTGGAGTTATGACCATTTTACGGAGTTTTCGGCTTATGGCAAGCTATTCATAAAAAAGTCAAAAAGAAGGAAATGCCTGTTGAAGTGTTACCCATAAGTAGGAGTTATGATCTTTAGGACATCCTGAAAGTTTCAGTCAAAACGGATGGTTTCTTCTCGAGATATTGAATATTCAAAAACACGATCATATGTCACAAAAAAAAATCATAAAAACGACTTTTATTTAGTATTCAATATCTCGAGAAGGAAACATGCGTTTTGGCTGAAACTTTCAGAATATCTTAAATATCATAAGTTCCACTTGTGAGCAAAACTTCATTTGATAAGTCCTTCTTTTTGACTTTTTTATGAATAGGTTGCTGTAAACCGGAAAGTCCGTAAAATGGTCATAACTCCAGAAGGAAGACCTATGGGGACGAATCATTTTCGACTTTTCCTAGTCTCACTGACTCCTACTTATGAGCAAAACATCACTTCGATCGGCGATTAACAGTTAGAAATGTTCTCGCGTTAGACCGCCCACAATAATTAATCTAGTTGAATCGCTAAAGGGTGTTTCATAATAACTGACGACAAATTATTTTTGATATTTTTGATACTTTTTGTTGACCTAGAAAGCTAAAATTTTTATCACAGATATATCTAATCATCAGCTTCCATTTGTGGAAGTTTCAGCTTTCTAGATAAATTTAATTGCGAAATACATCGACAAGATTGAAATACATAAATTTTCGTACTGAATATTTCAAAGTAGTTCCGTGAGTAGTCAACCAAGAAATCACAAAGTATTCCGAAAATTTTCTTTCGTATCCAACTTTGTAGAACGTTTTTCACTGATCATTTTGGTAAAAAAAAATTTCGAATTTCATTGAGAAATGACAATCGTATAGCCAAAATATTTATCGTAAAAACAGAATATGTCAGATTTTTTTGATAGGAATATCGTATACAATGTTTAAATGAGATTTATTTATCCTATTCGTCTCTATCTAAGTAGCCGATAATAGAGCTTTGTAGAGCAAAGTTTCCTCTACAAAATCTAATATGTCACATATCTCCAGAATATAGCCATTTTGAGATATGCGAATCGACTTTTTCTTACATTTTACAGTGTTTAGTATTTTGTCTATAACATAGTCATTTCTCAATGAAATTCGATTTTTTTTTACCAAAATGATCAACGGGAAAAGCTCTACCAAGTTTGACACGAAAGAAAATTTTCTGAATATCTTGTCATTTTTTGATTGACTACTCACGGAACTACCTTGCACTATTTTCACAGTAAAAAGTATTAAAAAATCATTTTCGAAAATTTATGCATTTTAGTCTTATCGATGCATTGCACCACTAGTTTTAGCTAGAAAGCTGAAACTTTCATAAATGGAAGATGATAATTAGATATATATGTGATAAAAATGTCAGCTTTGTAGGTCAACAAAAAGTATAAAATTATAAAAAACAATTTATCGTCAGTTATTATGAAACATTCTTTATATCCATGCAAAATCTCAATCGTATCGTAAAAATCTTGCAACTTATAGCTTATACAGCTAACAATTCGCGCTTTTACGAGCCCAACAGTTTTTTGACGACAAGAAAAATGACTTTTTGCCTAATACTAACAACTCCAAAATCGTTATTTTTGTGACTACGCTACCAGAAATGAACTCCACTTCGATATTCAACTCCCAATACTAAAAAGTACTAGCATTTATCAAATTAAAAAATTGCAAAGCTGATCATACCAATAATCGAGACCTAGCACTAATTTGTCCTTAAAAATAAAAATTACATTCACGGCAGTAGCTGTATAATGGACTGTATCGAAGAATACTACTATACAACCTTATGAATTATATATTTCACTCTATTTCGAGTTGTCAAAACTTTGAAGATTCATCGAAAAAACATTCTTTTGCTCTTCCCCATATATTATTTGGATTTCTAGGTATATGAAGATTATCTCTATTTGTCCGACAGTAGAGAAATTCAAAATACGTTTGTTTTCAACTTTCCAGATTCGTAGCCCTTCATTTAGCTAATTTGTAAGTGGATCTATTTTGATGGAAAATTCATAATGCCAGTCTCATTTTGTCATATTGATACAATAAAAATGCTAAAACAAATAGTTTTATCTCTATATATCCTCAAGCCAGAAATGTGGGTTTTCTGAAGGGCGACTTAAAATCAAAGTTGTTTTAAGAGAAGCTAGTTGTTACGTGATCGACTAACCTGCTTGTAGGAACTCGGGTACAACAAAGCACATTTCAGTAGCGACAAACTCGATGTGAGGCTGATTCGGTAACTGCTCGGTCGGATCGTTATCTGATGGATTATCGCTTTGCTTCGCGGATTGTGCAGCTTTCCAAACAGGATCTTGAATTGTCTTGTCGATTCGTTTTAGAGCACAGGGACCAAATGGAACTCCTGCCATTACCCCTGTTTTGGTGTCAAGCCATTGATTGATCGATGATTGAATGGCATCTGGGCTGTGGTAGACGAATTGATCGAGCGTGAGACTTGGGTCATTCACTTGATAACACGTAAAGACCTGAATGATTACATTAAATATCGCATAGGCGAGCTGAGAAAGACTACTCATACAATGATATGATCTTGGAGATTGCTGCCTACACCTTGCAAGTCGATCTTGCAACTGATGCCCATTTCGGCGAGATGTTCTCCTGGGCCAATACCGGAATGCATCAAGATCATCGGGGAGTTATAAGCGCTAAATGAAAACGGTTTGCTATGCATACGAAAACGGCCTCGCAAAACGAGATATATTAATAGTCGGAAAACGATGTAACAGATTTCTGTTGGAGGTTTCAGCTCCCAAACAAGTTCATTTGATGGGCGAGCCAAGGTGTTTTAAACGTTGTGTCCAATTTTTCTCCTGATAATCACAGTGTGGTAGTCAAAACTTTCTGAATAAACAGTTTCAGCTATGCAGTCGGTTGACATGGTTAAAAAATGTGAAGTCGAGTTCTCAAAGCGCGCTAGACGAGCTATAGAGAGTCTTCAGAAAAATCGTATACATGTGTGTGAGGAAACCGTTTTATTTTGTGGCTTCAGATCAATGCAATACATTCCATTTAGTCACTTTCCTCGAAGTGCTAGATGTATAAGAAGGCCTTTGACAACGAATAATTGCAGTCGTTCTCGTTTCTTTTTGTGAACATCTGAATCTTTCAGAAATAATGAATGCAATGTATTGTATTGATCTCCCATTATAAAAAAATAATTCTTCCATCCAAGTTCATGGGTTTTCTGTAGATCTGCTGAAATGCGGAGAATTTTCGACTGAAATATGAAATTTTGCTGACGTGAATTAGTGTTTATCAAACAAAAGCTACAGAGTTCTACATCGAACCTTATAGAAGAAATGTACGGCTCAAACTTTGTGAAGCTTCCACAACGAACAAAACCCCGTTAATCTGTTAAATGAGCTCTCTCATAGCTTGACATGTTAGCCTTCGATTTTCAACCGCCGACCTGCTGTTTCATCGATCTTCTTTTATTGCCAAAACACAAAACCCTAGTATTTATCGTATTTTTTAAGAATTTTAAGCTGTTAGAACGTTTCATGTCCGTATATAAGCTCTCTCTCGGCATTGGAGGATTTCGGTCTTTCTGGGAGGACCCTGAACCAAAGTTTTCCAAAGAGGTCTTGTATTACGAAGGCTGATGTTATGTTTTGTTACAGAAGACTTTTTTCGAAATTTGACATTTTTCTCTGAAGTTTTCCGCAGGTCTTTTGTGCCTGTTCGGTTCGAAAGCAAATCATAGTTTTTCCATGAAAAACATTTTAAAAACTTTTCTCAAGAAGAGTCTTCTATTACGTTCCGCACAAAAATTCTCAGAGGCGTTTTAACGCGAGACGTGAGAGAGGGACAGGGATTGTTATTAAAAGGTATCGATAAGAAATGGATGTTGCTTGCACTTTCTACTCTATCAACAAGCTTGTTCTTTATATCGAAAAAAGAAATTGCGTCGTCGTCGTAAGATGTATTGGCTAACCTGTTCACTCAGAGGTGAAAGTTTCAGCGCAATGCATGTCATACCGTCGAATCGTTTTGCAGTATCGGATAGTGGCACAACTTCCTTTAGAATCGCTGAAATATCTAGAGTAGTCTAGAGAACAGAGCCCGAAAACGAGTCGAACCAGCTTGCGAAAATTCAGATCGAACGGAACCGAATCCGAACACTTAGGTTCATCCTAGATCTTACTAGATACGAGTGAAGAAAAGTAACTTAATACACGAGCAAGTGTTTTTATTTCTTCCAAGCAAGTCGCTTGTTGAAAAGTAGTCAAATAAGTGAATGCTAAGAGATATACTACACAAATCCACTTTGCTTTTAAAAAATTTCGGTTAGAACCAAACCCGAAAACTTCGGTATGTCTCGCTTTTTGGTAGAAAAGTCGAAGACTCTGAAGCGAAAGACAAGGTCAAACTCAATTCTTTTTGCCGTTTGATCGAAAGGGAAAATTTTAGGTAGGCCTACATGTTGAGAACCGAAATGATGTTATTTTGGTCTAAATTCTTTCCTCGATATTTATACCATGAATCGACTCGGTTTTGGAGGAACTATAGTTCTTAGAAAAAGAATTTTGAGAACGGTTACTATGATTTACTTTGTACCGAAATAGGTGGCTTTTTGACAAATCGATTTTCTACTATTTTGACAGGTAGTCTGCGAGACGAAGCATATATATCCGGAGTGACAAGACACGAGACGTTGGAGACCTTTGTTTACTCTGTTGAATGGTATATTGATGGTCTTATGTTCTGCATACTTCTTAAAGAAATCAGTGGGACAAAATAATATGATTGAACCGATACGATAACATGTGAAGTTGGTCCGTCGCTACCATTTGAAAGTAAGCCAGAAATTTCGAATATTTTTTTCATTGGTATATAATAAACGTAAAAAAAGTTTTGTACAAGATCATGGCTTTCTCCTACGTATTTTACATTCTTCATCAGAGGAGATATTCTAATAGAAGGAAAGGGATTGGCTATATTTGGGGACTGTGTGTATGAACGAAGAGTTGAAGTATTGGCATACAAGAGTACTGCATCAATTGAGCTTTTCAAACCGGCGTCTTATTCGAACCCGCTCTGATACTCGGCAATCAGTTAAAACGATGAGCTTTTCTGACGAAAAAGGTCAAACGGCTGGGAGAATTGCTGCTCAGTGTTTTACAACAAAAGCGTTTGAAAACGATAAACTCTTATGTTAGATATTTCCTCGGATAAAAAGCGTCATTGAAAATAATTTCACACCCGAGAAAATCTGAAAGTTTTCGTTGTCATACCCAGCACTTAGAATAACTTCCTTTCTTGCTTTGATTATTATCAGTTGACCGCTTGTATCGTCATGCGCTTCCACACCGACTGCCTTGTATTCGCGTCCTTCTTTATTGTTATTTTTCAGAATGATTCGGTCTACATATACACCCGTTTGAACTGTGAGGTTCGTTTTCTCGTAATTATGAACGAAATCCGCGCTCGTACTTCGGATACCCTTGTGAACTGTACGCACAGCATGTCCAACACCTAAGAAATTCTGAGATCAGCGTCGCAGCAGAAAACTAACATAACAAACCTTCATAGTCACCCTGCACGAACATATCTGGTTTGTAATCAAAGCCGCTGTCAATAAAGGATTCAAGAACTTTTTCAGAGATAGGCGCGAGAGGATATGGCTCGGTGTGCAAGGGTCCATCAGTACCATGAACAGTCAAGTCTGCTTGGTGCCATTCAGCTGGATGAAACGTCTCAGACGCCTTAAAATAGGGCAACATTTCATCCCAACTCCATCCTGGATTTCCCATGTCGGCAATTCGATCATAATCCGCTTTGGCGCCTCGGATGATCAATGTACCATTCATTCCACTACAGCCACCGAGGAAACGGCCTCGTGGAGCAGACACAATACGATTGTTGCATCCTTTTTGAGCAACCGTAGCATAGTTCCAGTCGTATGAAGTCTTCATCATCGATATCACACCGCCAGGCATGTGACTGTTGACTATATCTTCGTGACTGCCACAAAAAATCCGTCATCTGAGATAAGGAAATAGGATAAAAACGAACAAACCTAGGACCAGCTTCCAGAAGACACACACTAAAATTCGCACTTCCTTCTGCCAAACGTCGAGCTGCAACCGTACCGCTTGTTCCACCCCCAATGACAATGTAGTCGTAAGTAACATCATCATCCTTCGTATGAGACATTCTAGAAAAGGGTCGTCAGCACGAAAGTTTATTACTTTACCCCATATCTGCCTTAAAATGTTTGCTGAAGAAACTTTTGACCTGACGTACAGAATGGAGTGATTCGGATGGAGTTTCGAATTATTTTAACTTCATCTTAGAGTCCTGCTTGGTTCATTTTACTCTCAGATGAGTCGTGTCACTTTGGATCCTTAATTTGTCCAAAGTAAGGCTTATATCGACAGGCATGATTTATAGTCGGAATCAGCGTAAAAAATCTAAAGTGGGACGGGGATAAAAACTCATTTGGTCGTGGAAAAACTACTCAGTCTGGAGCTTGAAGTTTAAATAATATGTTTTCCTTGTACAAATCCTTTTATATCATCAAGCGCCATGCTTTTTATGAAATGAACTGCGGTTGAAAAGCAAATTACACTTCATATTCTTTGCAAGTAAACATACCTCAGTGAGATAAATTCGTTTTCTTCTTAATACAACGTATTCACGCCTATTGTGCTTATAGTTTATAAAAATAACATTCAAACCTGTTCTTTCTCACCAAAGTAAG
Organism: Rotaria sp. Silwood2; assembly: GCA_905329745.1. NCBI lineage: Eukaryota > Metazoa > Rotifera > Eurotatoria > Philodinida > Philodinidae > Rotaria > Rotaria sp. Silwood2. The sequence goes on from CAJNSZ010001959.1 coordinate 11,904, forward strand.
ATAAGACAAAGGTTTATGTTACTCTTTGCCAACATTTGATAAAAACAACGAGATGCACAAATAATACACGTAATGACCTCGCCACGTAACGGTTTCTGCCTGTTACGGCGGTTCAGACGGATATTTTATTTGATTGCTCCGGAATATTCACAGTCGGAGAGAATGATGTGAGTATGGGTGGTACATTTACTTTACTTTTACTTTAAGTAAATAAGGTAAAGTAAATAAAATATTTGTCATTTACTTTTGTAAAAGTAAATATATTATTTACTATTTACTTTACTAAAGTAAAGTAAATAAGGGTGTGGGTGTGGGTCTGAGTCGGTGCGGGGTGTGAGTCGGGGTGGGTATAAGGTGTGGATCGGTGTGGGTGTCGGGCATGGGTGTGGGTAGGTGTTGGTATGTGGTGGAGAAGAACAACAACACACACTCACACCCACACCCACACCCACCCATACCCATACCCATACCCACCCCTTCACCTAATTAATTATTTCATTTATCATTTATTAAATTATAAATTATTTGAAAATAATTTATATTTGCAATAAATTAAATTTGTTATAATTTATACTTAAAAATAAATATAAATTATCATAAATTATTATTTATTTTAAATATAAACTATGATAAGCAATATTTATTTATAAATATAACTTCTGAAAAAAATTATTGTATTTATTTTATATATAAGTTATCAATCATTTATATTTATTTTAAAGTAAAAGGAAGATGAACCGCCTAGCTCCGATGCGCAGAAAAGAAACGAACGCCGGTGTATAGTGCAGACTTGTAAACATTGTCTAGAGCATTTGCATTAGAGAACTTTTAATTATGCTATCTTAATTAGTTCCATTGACGTATTGTACTTTCAACAAAGACTAATACTTAATTATGTCATATTATTATAATGATGCTAGCCTTAACAAATAGACAGGCTTTGGCAGGTTAGGCCAGGCAGGCCGAAAAAAAGACAGGCAGGCAGACCAGGTCGAAAAAAATAGATGGCAGGCACAGGCAGGTTTAGAAGCTTGTAGGCCTGCAAAAAGTCGACCTGGTTGGACCTCTATTCCATGGCTAAAGTTTCAAGAGCATCACGAGATCGAGCTAGCAAGGCCACATTACAACTAAAAGAAGCAAAATAAGAAAAAAAATTAAGAATTCAACATTTAAATAGTTCACCCTTGTTTAGCTAGTGTTAGTACTATCTCTCTGCCAATGCCACTGCTAGCACTAGTAATGACGACATTTTTATCATGTAAATCAAGTACACCTCGTATTTCTCCAGACACGATGTCGTAAAAATAAATAAAAAAAATAAACAAGACCTCGTTCGATAACATGACTCATGAATGAAATCTGATTGGTCTCGAAGAATGCCATTTAGTTACTCAGGCTTTATGGTGAAGTAAATACGTTTCGCAGCATCAAGCTCGTCTTAAACTATGTTGTTGTTTTGTTTATTTCGTTTACTAAGGTGCCTAAAACAACCTATAGTTAAATGCTGTTTCAGCAGTTATGCATTGTGCATCAATTAATAGAATAAGACATAGTGCAATGATGGCAAGATTGATTGTATGTTGCTCTCAGTATATTTCCATCGAAGTAGTACTTCATATAATCATAAGAATGCGGCATGATTGTGAAATGTCTCTCTTGATTCTTAACTATATCATCTAGATATATGGTGGATTTACACTTTTTATATCAAAATTCTATATAGATGTCAGCGGTGCCAAATACATTTAATATTGATTGCAAAAAGAAAGACTGATAAAGAAATTTTATTTAATACGTATGAATTATTTGAAATTGAAGCGGTCAGTGTCGCTTCTATCTGAATATTTTCATAGACGATAAACGAATAAACTATATGTATATAAGTCATTGCGTAGACAAATTAACAGTAATGTTGCATCCGCTTAGCCACAATACATTACGAAAAAAAAAATGAAAGTGCATTTGAGTATCAATAAGCACTCAGATAGAATCGGAATTCGATACTTTTTAAGCGTATGCTTCGAATTTTGTTTTACTAATTTTCGATTTGTTAGTCATGTGTTAAAAGTTAAATAAATCAAAAATGTTGTTTCCACTGTGGACATCAGGCTTTTCTCTTAGCATTATCACCACGCACCAGCCAATAAATTCGACTAATTTTAAGTCGATGTATCAATGACAACCATATGCGACTGCCAAGCGAGTCGTTTGCACCCGTAATTAACACAACTCGATTGCCTTGTATATTGCTGTCTCCATGATTTAAAAACATCCTAGAAATCTTGGTTCTCTGATTAGTATGATCTTTCATCAGATAGATGTATTTGTTAATTATGTCCTCTATTTCTTTATAGTGTTGAAGATCATTTCATGTTTGAACTGGCTCTCTATTGACAATGCGCAAGAGTTCATTGGCAAGTGTATTAACCGAAGAAAATTCGTAGACAATATTCTGTTCGAGTTGACCAAACTCGAGACGAAAAGTGTTCCGTAACTCGATAGCAGTCCATAAATCGAGCGAGAGCGAGTAAAGCGATTTCAAATAGTCGGCAAAAATCACGGTCGGTTTATTAAGAATTCGGGCTACGGTTATCTGTAGATAATCACAAATAGTGTCTCTAGTCCATAAATGCTTGTCAAAACGATGTTGAATGTCGCTATGCGCTCCAGGTCCATTGAAGAATTGTTCGTACATTTGTTCGATCATGTCGTAGTATTCAACATTGGATATTTTTCGAATCACATTGCCCTTTCCCGTAATCGGCAAATGTCTATTGATTGGAAGAATTTTAACCAGGGAAGACACAATGTGTGAATATGTAGGTGTGTCTTTGTTAGCAGCATTCGAGTGGTGTCACATATCCAAGATTTTGGAGAAGTGCTCACTTCTTCCACAGGAGATGCGGCACACACACTCGGGAGATGCGGTGATTTCCTGTTGGAGATGTATCATTTCATTGAGAGATGTGCATCCATCACACTGGGGGCTGCATCTCCCGCTGAAAATGCAGCATCTTCCGGCAGAGATTTGAGCACTTCTCCAAATTCCAGGATATGTGACACTACTGATATTTCACCATTGATCTTTCATAGTCTTGCCATGCTCGATGATGCACATGCATCCCATTTCTATCAAAACAGAACTCATTTCGAATAATACCCTGCATGCTTTGACTAAAATGTATCTATACAAAGACAGATATGACTCCCTGGTAGGTTGATAGGCGGATGTATTTCAAAACCTCAAAGATCATAACGTATTCCCTAAAAAGAAGGTTTCATAAGGAACCATTTATGGATTTAACGAACATGCTGAACTTTTTAAGGTTTCTTTCGCTTATTAATAAACCATCAAGGGTTCTAGAAAATTTAAAGAACCATGTCTGACAAAAAATGTTTCACGACGTTTAGAAGAGTTCTATCTGACATCTTTATTTTAATGCTCAACTTCTCTTACAAAGAGGGTTTTAGCTCAAGTCGACTGAATCGAGAGGAATCATATTTTGAACGCGACTTAAATAATGTAAATCTAGAATAGCTATACTTATCTAATATTAGTAATAAAAAGCAGGCCATAAGCTTCACTTAATTCGTTAATAATAACAGCTAAACAACCACTTAGCCGTTAGTATAAGACTAGATTTTCTCTACTTATTGTTCCACTGCAAGTCTTTCGGTTATAGAGCACACCTATTTTTCGAAAATGATAGCTTTCTATAAACCTTTGCAAACAGCATGGAAATCTGCGGTTTTCCGATGCATTATGTAAAATTGTTATTTTCACAAAATAGGCTGTCCTTGAGCGACAACAGAGAAAATACAACAGCATCACCTCCACTTTGATCACTTAATTGTTTAATTTTAAATAAATTAAAAATTAACACTATGAAACAAATATCAGACATAACAAGTAAATCTATCACTACTTTGAATACTGAACATAGAGTATTGAAAGGTGCAATCAATAGTGAAATATCAACGGCAGCAATTAAAGGTAAAAAAAGAAGACTTCCCTCATTATCAAAACAAAGAAAACTATCATCACCTTTAGCAGCCAAAAGAAGTCGCAGAACGCTTCTTCTATCCACGTTTGAATAAGAGGATTTTCTTCTCTGAAAGCTGTGTTTATTAATCTCCATTCTTATGCTTATTAAATTTTGCTGTATATTAGAAACGTGAACTTAGTGATTGCCATTGTGATTAGATTATGATTTCTGTTTTAACATTGCATGTATCATCAGTATTTTTATCACAGAGTGCTATAGATATTGTGATAGTCTTATGTATTTTTGATTGTAACGTAGCATCCATTCTTTAAACTTTTTATTATTTTTTGTCATCGGAAAAAAGGTAGAATAAGAAAAACACATTACCAGTCGCATCTGTTCCCTCTATGTCCACTATTGAGACATCAATATATTTATAGTGACCTTAATGAAAGAATTGCTTTCGCGATATTTATTCACAAACAGGATTTTTCAGACTTGATGAGTTTTATTGTGAGTTTTTATTCAAATAATAAATGAATTTTTATTCATTGAGGTTCATCTCGAATGATAATTCAGTCGTACGTTTTTTTCTTGTGAAGTAAGTTTTTGTTGTCTCTATTTTGGGATGATATGTGCAGTAAATAGCGACTGTTTTGGAGATAACAAAAGGTCTGCTGTTCTTTAACCTGTGAGAAATCTAGTAACTACAATGATAAACAAGATGGTAGAGATTCGGCATGCGCTATCGTAGGATTTATTCTGGCGACAAGGGATGAATTGAATCATTTTGGTTAGCGAGATTTCCAAAAAAGACCGTGCTCTAAATAGCAGAATTGGACTGCGTACGTGAAATAGGTTTTTTATTATCCGGATGGAATTTATTTTTTGAAGCAGAAAAACAGAGTTCAACTCAGAGCCAGATTATGTTAGAACCCTAAAAGATTCAGTAGGACACCTTTTTTTACAGAGCAGAGAAAGAAGCCAAGCTATGGTACGATCATTCACATGACTCTTCGAAAAATGTGAGGCAAACGTGCGACTACCAAAGACGTCATTTAAAGAATCATTTTCTTCTTATGAAATTTTTCGTTCCAATTTAGGGTTTTTTCTAACATTTCCTTCTTCTTGATAAACATATGTACGACGAAGAACACGAAGAATAGTTAATCTCAATCAGTCATGTGCGGTCAAACAGTATCTAAAAGGCAACACAAGAATTTTTCCGAGTGTCTGATGTTATACTATGTCCCATTGAACTCAGCTGTTGACCCGTACAGGTTCATAGGATTGATACCTTGCTCGACAAGTTCATTACAAATATCACCTTGACAAGATGCTCCAGCGAAGACCACAAACTTCAGACGAGTCATTGCCTGAAAACCGATCTTGTCATTTTGACGTAACAATGAATTGAGCTCTTCAAGCAACATTGCCACGAGAAATAGCTTGGTGATTTTTGAATCTTGCATACTGGTGAGTAGCTCGATAGGCGATGGTGGGAAAGAGGATGCTAGCGGCATTGCATATGTTCCTCCTGCATACCAAATGATGATCGACATTCCCATACCGATTGCGTGACACCAAAAACAGGCAAAGCGACAAATAGAGGGTGTGGGTGTGGGTAGATGTGAGGTGAGGGTTGGTGTGGTTGTGACTGAAGAGAAAATCGACACACACAAGCACACGCACCCACCAATATCCACACCCACACCCACACACCCACATGCACATCCATATCCACATAGACGCTCTGGGAACTCCTCAGATACTGTGAATAGGCATGTGTGGGATCAGCAAATAAAACTTAACTAGGGTCAGAACCGACGTCCAAGGCAATATGACGTCGTTAACTCTGCCACTTTTCAAATGAAGTTTTTCGTACATCAGAAGTTAGTTTATTATTGTCATACTAATATCTTGCAATACAAAATAAAGCACATCACGAATAGAGAGGCGCGGGATCAGTTCCGACCACCGAGATTGAAACTCAAGTTTCTAGTGCAACATTCTATGGTTTTAAGAAGATTATCTTGTAAATCATTTGAATCAGAACATGATTCAAAAGAGATGAAACAAAAAAGTGCTATTCGTAGACTAAATAAATCGAAAAAAAATGAGTGTTGAAGAATTGTTTTAGATGTGATACGAATAAATTCTGGAATAGATTTCTATAGACCGTGATAAAAAACTTGTTTCGACACATGTCTAATCGTGGCAGATGCCTTAGCAACATTATCCTTCTCCGTCACAAACTATGATAGACGTTGCTCATATAACGATCACAGACCGTAAATGAATAAAGTCTCGTTCCAATAGATGCACTACTTCTTTATTGCATTTCTGAAGAACTAAGCAGAACGATAATGAAGAAATATGTCTCACAATAGATAAAATAAAATAATATCTCAGTGAATGCTAACAGCAGCTACATCGCATTTTCACATTGTAATCCTACAGGCATTGTGCTCATAATGGTTTTTTTTGGAAAATGAACAAATGATATCGAATGATTTAAAATTATGGGTCAAATATCATCTTGAAAGTAACATATTGAAAGAGAACGTCAAAAAGGTTTTATTCAACAAATGATCAAGTGTAATGATTAACAACCACAATGAAATGAAAATGTGTCTCTCGAACAATTCTTTTAAATTTGTTCAATGAAAAACTGATTGTTGATCGATACTTTTGTCTATCCGATAATATGTGTAATAGTTTCTAGCTGAATTCAAATAACTCTGCTATCGGATTGAGCTGTAGATCTCAATAGTCAAATGATTGGTCACTTGCTGATAAAATCATATTTGATCAAAGAAAGTAATTGAATCCGTTCGGTTTGAACTTGGCCTTGATTATCTAGCTGATTATCCTATATTTGGGACAACTGCAAAGCACAATAATTTATTGTCAATTCCATGTGAATAGTTTTTATTTCCATTACAATAGCAGATGACATCAATTTACAACCTGAAAATATTGAATTTATTTAGTTTTACTGACACTAATAGAATATTTATTCGATGAATGTTGAAATGCAAACCATGGTATAATTAGCTGACCAACATTGTATAAACGTTTTTGAATATTAACATCGAAGATCGATTAAGAAATGTGTCAAGAAAATTGATAAGAGAATTAGAAATATTAAGAATACAAAATATGAAAATATTTTTGATAAAAGTATTTTATTGAATATATTCCATAAGTTTTTTTCAAAGCAAGGAATAAAAATATGAGGTGATTCATAAGGAATCCGTTGAATGATTACATATCGTTTTTGAATAATTAAAGGCGAATTTATTCAAAAGATACGGTGATGATTCCATTAATGACATATTATTGTTTCTTTCGAAAAACAAAAAATGAATGAGTCCCATAAACATTTCGATTGAATTCAAACTGTAATCACGTTGGACTCATTTTTTTCTAAAAATCTTCGTTGCATGATATTCCAATTGTTACGTTTGCTTTCTTGGATATATCATTTCATAAGAAAGATAATTGTACATCGAAGTCTATGACTCATTGAAAAAGTTCCATAAAAATAAAT
>CAJNSZ010001960.1:3100-19435 GCA_905329745.1 Rotaria sp. Silwood2
GAGTATAACGACGATAATACGAAGAAACGTGCAACATGACTTTAGTTTTATTGGTTTAATAATAAATTACTTACCTAATGTATTCGTTAATTGACTAAGACTAGTTATGACTCCATGTAAATATTGTTTATTACGCTAAAAACGAAATATTCCGATATAATTAATAGAAAAGCTTTTTCATTAACCTCCCATAAAATTTTAAAATCTTTTTGTTCAACTCTTAAAAGCATAACTGATGATGATGTTATTATAGTAGCATTACGAGGTGTATCATATAAAATTGATTCACCAAAAGCAGCACCTGCTCCAAGACTACAAATAAGTGTATGACCCTATAAATAAAAAAAATTTAATTATTTATTAAACTATAGATAAGGAAGAAATAAATAAACTTTTCCATTTTCAGATGGAACACAAACATCAACATTTCCACTAAGAATAGCAAACCAATTAGTACCAAGATCTCCTGTACGAAAAACTATATGACGAAAATAGATTTTAAAGAAAGTAGAAAAAAACGAAATTTTCTTACGTGTAACACCTTTTTCTAAATTTTCAAAATAACTATAATAACAAAGTTGTTGAATAAGTAATGGATGAAATTTTTCAAATGCTTTAACATCTTTTAATTTCGAAAATATAATATCAAGATCATCACTTGTTCGATCTGTTGGTCTAAAATAAATTATCATAAATTAAACAAAAAAAAAAAATATCATGTTGAAAATTTTTTTACCGTTTATCTAACCGTTCAGTCCATTCAAGTGACACAAGAATTGTTTGTGATTTATCTGTTAATGGTGAACCACTTAATAACTTCATTATATATAACGAATATTTAAAGAAACAGTTTTATATATGTTTCATTTTCAAACATGTAAACTTTCAATAGATTATTGTTAATAAAAACTTTAATGTCAAACTAATAGAAAACGAATGTAAAGGTTAATTAAATTATCTATAAAAATTTTTTGATCATCTATTAAATAAAAGGGAAGCAAAAAATCCGACCATAAAGCGACGCAAAGAAGTGACAGTTTTAATGAGCTTGTCGGTGAATGAGAAAGCTTTATTTTTTCTTCTTNTTTAGACATCTGCATATCTTCGTTTTGAGACATTTTCCTATATAAATTACTTTTCAAATGCACCTCTGTATTATGAACGCACATACAAAATAAGTGAATCGTGCATGAATGTGAACAACTTCAAATTTGATCTGTTCCAATTACATGTAGACAGTCGAGTCGTTCACGAAACACAAAAACATGTTGAATATCTCTTCCATATTTCGGTCAATTAGACACATTGTTCTATCAATAATGTGGCATGATTCCTATCTACTCTTGATCATGAAAAGCTTATCAGCACTCAAAACAGAACGCGTTAAAAACCAAGCTGATATTGAATATCTAGATTTCATTAAGATATTTCACTCTCAAAAGTAAAAAGAAAAACATAGAAAAGTTATCAACTATAAAACTCTCATGAACTGGAATGAAGTTCGAAGTTCATTTCGAGATGCTTCTGACAACGATAAACAAGAACAGAAATAAAAATACTTCAAAATGGAATTTTTGATGGTGAAAGATTATATTTGTTCTCATATACTAATGCGCATAATTAAACTACTTCGCGACAGATCAAGTAGATATATCAAATTAATCAATGCGCTCAGAGAGTAAAAGCTTATCTTCTGAATGATTCCATCTAACTATCTTCTTAGATCAGATAGATAAGTCGATTAGGATGACTGTATTCGGGCAAAATTATCTTGTAATGAATAATGTCTTTCATAAAGAGTAAATAGAAAAAAAAGTTCAAAATAGATTACTTCTTGATAATTACTTTCTCGAAAGAAAAAAAAAACAATATTTTCATAACCATGATAAAGAATCTCAAGAACACATATATTTATTTATTTTTTTGAACTGTTCAGAAGTTGTTGTTGTATATTATATTTATTAGAGAGACATCTTTTTACTCAAGATACTGTGAGAGCTACAGCCATTAATAACAAAAATTTGTTAAGAAAACTGCCATCATTTATCAGATAGAGCACGTGTGATGGGGATGGACATTCGAATTTTGAGCTTCTTCTCACATCTATCAAGTAAAAAATGCATATGAGCTATCGGCTGCTGAAATATAATCTACTATCTTAGGTATGTCATGTTTCTCGATTGAAAAGCAGTTTGTAAAAAGTAAACTGGTAACAATCATATACTGTTGTTCAATATCATCATCAGTAAATGATTCAGTTTATTTGGCCTAACATGTAACGACGCTAACAATCTACTTGTTCAGGATATTACTAAACACTTTTTACGTTTGAACCATTCCACCAGGCAGATTTCTACTATTGTTTTGCTCCAACTGCATTCTACAGAACAAAAAATAGCTCAAAGCAGCGATTGAATACCAACGACAAAGCAGCAATATGTCAGTATATCGCATGTTTCTCAGCAGCATCTTAGACTATTGAAACAGTTTGTAAAGCATTCCTCGTTGTAGACTGTGCAGACAGACAGCGCACACTAGTTTAATATCTTTCACCCACTAACCTAATTCAAAACACAATTTCTCAAACATGCTATTCCAATTTGCATACATTGTATTGATACCAATAACATAAAAGAATGAAAATGTTGACTCAAACTTATATTATACCCCAAGAACGACAGCTTAGTGCATCTAGCCATTTTGGTCGTTAATTGTTTAATTAAATATGATTTGGGATGACTAATTACTCCTGTGATTTAAGCAAATCTAGATGTATATGGCGTATTGAAGTTGCAACTTCGACAGAGAAATTTGTCGAGGTTATTCTAAATCATTTATCAATAAATAAGTTCTTAAATTGAACATTGAATTGTTGAAAGTATGATCAGAAATAATTTTTTTTTCTAATAAATATTCGTTCATTTAACAATAAAGATTATTCATAAATTAAAAAGGGAAAAAGGGATTATCGATTTAAAGTTTTTTCATCTCTATTTCAGTTCGTTTCTAGTAAGCTCGGAGATCGATCGACATCTTGTAAATCATAAATTTATAGCTTTATATAGCAGATTATATGAAAATAAACGTGAAAAAAAATTATTTGTCGTAATAAATGATAAATTCCTTTGTTTATAAATAAAATCAAGTCACTTAAAAAATTCTCATGAGTAAATGCACACGTGTCTGAGATCTTGAAGTATAAAATGTATGTTAATAATACAAAAGTTAATCCAATACCATTAATTAAAAATTCAAACATTATCCAACTCAATCTAAGCAAGAATATTAATGATTAGTAATTCTATTTTAGCTGCTATGTGATAAGCATATGTACGAGCTGAATTAGTATCGTTCACTTGTTTAACAATATAAGTGTAAACAGAATATTCATCCATCAACGCTACTCAACGCTTCATTAATTGAAAACTATACCTGTATCATATTCTGCTACAACAAGTACATCTAAAAATTCTGAAAAAGAAAAGAAAAATGTTCATTAGTAACAACTACCTCAAGTTTGAAATTAGCAATCTCTCAACAACATCCACGTCATCTACAGTTATTGATAATGCATATTGCAATTTCTTGTGTGATTCTCAATGTCATAGATTGGCAGCATGCAGTTATAAATAATATTAAATGTATAATTTCGTTCTAATTGTATTTTTCTATCATTTACTTCTAATAATTTATGTTACAAATATGTACTATTGCTTCTACATCTGCAATTTTTTTTCTTGTAATTTATGAATAATCTTTTTTGTTAAATGAACGAATATTTATAAGAAAAAAAATTGTTTCTGATTATACTTTCAACAATTGAATGTTCAATTTAGGAAATTTTTTATTGATAAGTGATGTAGAATTAACTTCGACAAATTTCTCTGTCGAAATTGTAACTTCGATACGACATATATACTAGTTATTTAAAGGCTTCTAGATATTTCTAATTCACAATGCACCATTATTTGTAATCACAATCGTGCATTCATACGTAAAATAACATGTAGGTTACTTATAGTTAGGAATATTTTTCCAAGAATCTCAATATGTGTTGTAAAACTATCTAGCGACTTTAATCTTTTTAATGCTTTAAATGATTTTGAAAAATTAAATATTTTGATTCAATGAGAAATCTATGACTTTTTACCTGCGATTGTACAAGTGAAAAAGCAAGTAATAGTGCAACATTGAGCTAAAATGTGTAGAGAGAGTAGAAACAGCGAATCACCGAATGAAGATTTAAGAAATAGTACTTTGAAAAAAGTTTCATTGAGCAACGATGTCTTCAACATTCTCAGAGTTTGTACTAAAAACAGAATATCTCGATAGAGAAACCATCCCTTTTATATATGACAATAAACTATCATCAACAGAGTAAGAACAAGAGATGACAAGCAAAAACCCAATATGTATAACGAAAAAGAAAAAAATGTTAAAAACAGATCTTATTTTTCATGGCAGTTTTTTATTTTCTCCCACTCATGTATTATACTTTTGTCTCTTAATGATTGCACTCCTCCTCAAGGGACATGAAATTGAACACTCATAATCCATATTTTAACAAAAGAACAGGCCAAACAAAAATGAAAGAAAAAGAAAGAATATATGGTTTCTAATAGCGAGAATACATAGCTCGATTCAGACTAAAACCTTTTAGGGAACATGACAATCCAACTAATCAAATGTTTGTAATCAATGAAAATATCCTCTGTAAAATCCTCAAAATTGTATTTCGCTTTTATCCTTCTCTCGAAAAACTTATGATGAATTCAAAATAGTGCAATGCAAAATTCTATCAATGATATCTTTTTTAAAAGCTTTGCTTTGATTACTTAAGCGTCTAAGTGTACTAAAATGACAAATTTTAAGATCATCATGTTTGTTCTCTCGAAAATATCCTTACAGTTGGACAAAAGTACCATATTTTATCTACAGGGTGTCCGGAAAGTCATTGACCAAAAGTTTTTTCGTTTATCTTTACTATTTCATTTAACTTTATCAGTAATTTTTTTTTAAATTATAGGTGAATATACCAAGTTTTTATTTATCCGAACGATCTTCCATATTATTGTGCAAAACTATCACCTTGGATCAAGATACAAAAATTTTACTCTCTTTTTATTTCCAGAAAAACATTATGTAGCGTTTTTTTTTCTTTAATTATTTCGACTTCCTGTAGTAGTTTTCTGTACATTTTGCTTCAAAGAAAAGGTTTAAAAAATTTTCAATATACATATTCTTGTAGAACTCGACAAGCTCAATCTAACCATATGAAAATATCAAAGAAAAAAACCTCAGTCGATTGTTGAATTACTCGCTTCTTACAAAGAGAGCCAAATTTTTGTATCTTGATCCAAGGTGATAGTTTTGCACAGTAATATGGAAGATCGTTCGGATAAATAAAAACTTGGTATGTTCACCTATAATTTAAAAAAAAATTACTGATAAAGTTAAATGAAATAGTAAAGATAAACGAAAAAACTTTTGGTCAATGACTGTCCGGACACCCTGTACATTTATCGAGAACCATGTGTACTCCAATTTTTAGCTCAATAGCTTGCATAGTAACTGAAATTCAAGGGGGGGGGGGAGGGGGAGGGATACTTTTGTTGGGCACTGTAGCTAAAATTGGTACTGGTTTATTGGATTTATTATTAGATGTTGAAAAATGTGCTCATGCTATGGAATTACCTTGGAATTTTTCACAGCGATATAATAAATAAGTCCCATAGGATTATTTCCCGTCGGGGCCAATAGATGAAAGGATAAGATCTTTCCAACCTTTTCTATTCTGAGCTAGATGGAAAAGATCCTGTATATTGCACTTGCACCAATCTGTGATATCGTCTAACCATTCTCTAGAAGGACGGCCAACTAGAGACTATCCATCCATTCTAGAGAATACCACTTGCTTTACTAGCCTGCTATCATCCATTCTACTAATATGTCCAAATAATTGTAGCTTCCTCTTCTTTATAATATCCACAATAGTAATTTTTCGAGATATCATTTTTCTTATAGCTTCATTTGATACTTTATCTATTCATTTGATTTCTAATTTTTGGCGATAGCGTTTCATCTAAAATGCTAGTAACTTATTTTTATCACTTTCCTTTAGTGTCCATGTTTCTAATGCATATAATAACACACTGAACACAGTTGTAGTTAGGATTTTTATTTTCCTTTCTACCTTGATCTTTTCACTACTTGCTATATGTTTTAAAGAAGCCAATGCCCCTATTGCCTTGCTAATTCTTCTTTTGATTTCATCGGTGCAGTTATTATCGCAAGTAAAAAGACTTCCAAGGTATTCGAATTTGTTGACATTTTCTATGACTTCTCCGGATATCTTAATCTCACACTTATTGTCTTTCTTCCCGAACACCATTATTTTTGTCTTTTTTGCGTTTACAATTAGTCCAGTGTGCTTCGCTGAATCGATCGTGGTTTCGATTTGCTTTGTAAGACTATTAAAATTTTCGTCGATAAGATCTATATCATCAGCAAATCTTAGGTTATTTATTACATTTCCGCTGATGTTGGCTCCACAAGGTTTTTGTTTTACCTTCTCCATTATTCGCACAAGGTATGCTATAAATAGAAGCGGAGATAACGGATCTCCTTGTCTGGTTCCTACGCTAGTATGAAACCATTCTCCATTTTCCTTATTTATTCTGATAGCTGACTGAGCTTTCCCACAGATTTCCTTTCATAATGTGATTAATTTGCAATCGACACCATAAGATTTCAATACTGCCCACAAAACTGTATGATTAACAGTGTCAAAAGCTTTCTGGAAATCTATGAAGCAATTATAGATTTTTTTACCTTTCATTTTTGCTTTTTCCGCTATAAGTCTTAATATTAGGATTTGGTGAACAGTACTTCTATCTTTTCTAAACCCTGATTGTTCCTCAAAAAGATAGGGATTCAATTGATATTGAAGTCTGTTTAGTAGTATTATTAAAAAGATTTTACCAATATGATTAAGAAGGGAAATAGTTCTGTAGTTTGAACATTCTGATAAATCCCCCTTCTTAGGTAGTGGGATCAGAATTGACTTTCCCCAATCTTCTGGAATCACTTCGCTATGCCATATTTTATTACAGAGTTTGTGGATTTGATGTGTTAATGATTCTCCACCACTTTGTAATAATTCAGCTGGGATTCCATCTAAACCAGGACTTTTATTCTTTTTTAATGATTGTATGGCTTTTTCTACCTCCGATAATAGGATATCATGGGATTCTTGCTGAATTGGTGGGGAAATTTCTTCTAATTCTTTTATTATTATATCTCCTCCACCATTATCTTTGTATAAATTACTACAATATTGAGTCCATCTTTTCTTGATCGCTTCTTTAGATTGTAGCAAATTTCCATCATGACTCCGTAATATATTTAATCGTGGTGTAAAATCTTTCTTTTTTAGTGTTTTTATTAAGCAATACGCTTTCCTGGTGTTACCTACTCTTAGACCTTTATCAATTTCTGTATACTATTCCTGCAACCATTGTTATTTATCCTGTTTTACTGATCTTTTTACTGAATTGCAGGCTTCTCTATATTTATTGTTGTTTTCTGTTGATATATTCTTTGTTAGCTTCGCTAAACGTTTCTCCTCGACAAGCTTTAGTGTTTCTGCGGAAATCCATGGTTTCCTAGATGATTCTATTGTAGGAATAACTGTATTTCCTGTTTCTCGGATAGCATTTAGTATTTCTTTGGAGTGTTCTTCGATACTACTATCTGGTTGAAATATTTTGATTTTTTCTTTTAATAGATCGATGTAGAGTCCTTTGGTAGTAGTATTGTTCAACTGGTTTATGTTTAATCTGCAGTTCTGATTTCTCTTATGGTATATCTTCTTCAGGTGTAATTTGATGTTGCATCATACCAGTGAATGATCTGAACCGATATCTGCACTTTGGAATGTTCTGCAGTTAATTACAGAAGATTTCCATCTTTGTTGAACTAAGATTAAATCGATCAATTTTTATGAACTCCGTCAGGTGACTCCCAAGTCCATTTTCGATCTGCTTTATGCTGGAATCTCGTATTACAGATGAATAATCTGTGCGCTGTTGCAAACTCTAGGAGACGTTCTCCACGATCATTCCTGTCTCCAAAACCGTATCTGCCCATCACAGAATTCCATCCAGTGTTATTGTTGCCAACTTTCGCATTCCAATCGCCAGACATAAGAATAAGATCTTTCTTAGGAACCTTAGCTAGTGTATTCTCGATGCAATTGTAGAACGCCTCGATTTCCTCATCTGAAGATGCAAAAGTTGGTGCGTATACATGGATTGCCGTGATTTTAAATGGAGTTGCATTAAATCTTGCTGTGATAACTCGTGGACTAACTGGATTATATCCAATTAAAGCATTTTTAGCCTTCCCACTTAATAGAAACCCTACTCCATTTTCATGAATATTTTCTTCCCCTGATCATATAAAATCTCCAGTAGCTGTTTCTCCTTTTCCTGCCCATCTGACTTCTGAAACACCAATTATATCGTATCTGAAACGTTTTAGTTCATTTCTAAGTGAATCTAGTTTTCCTGTTTCCCATAGAGTTCTAACATTCCATGTTCCGATTGTTAAGACTTATTTGCTTAATCTCATTCCATTGGTGCTAGTTACGATGTTATTTGTTTTTGGCTTAATGTTGTTTGGAGCTTTTCCAGTAACCAACTTTTCGACTCTGCCCTGGTTACCCGACAGAGGACGCGAACCTTGTTCACCCTGGAGACGTCCGAGCCGGTATGGATTAAGATCATTGACTTTCATCATTTGGTTTCTGCCGTCTTTGAACTTTTTTACAGATAGCGGTATCTGCACCTCTTTCTATCTGACGCTGCTCCTTTTTCCGGACTTGCGACCGGCACAAAAATCGCAGGATTGCGACTCCCATGGTGGAATACCCTGACTAAGGCTTAGGAAAACTTGGCTCGGGTGAACCTAGCTTCGGGCGGCCTTTACTCACCGTATCATCTTGCCGTCGTTGGGTTTCTGTGGCATTTTATAGGTGTTTTGGTGCCACCCAAAACCCCACCACACCCTGTTGGCAAGATGGCTGAATTGTCCGGGACTGCTTATTTGATCAATACCTTGATCTTAATCTGCAGTCACACCTCAGACCCATCTTTCATTGATTATTTTCGTTTTACACTTTAACATGTTTATGAAATCTTTTTTTCATTAATCAAATCTATAGTATATGAAACAAAGATGTTCACCAGTGTTCATCATTATTTATGTCTGTAATGAAAAACGAATCCGTTTTATAATTCTATTCATGTATCATTAGATCCTCTAGCCACTGAAAATCGATGTTTAGCCGAACGTTAAATCTATTTTGGCTTCATCCAAAATTCTTTAACACAAGCAGAAAGAACTGCTCGAATAGAATGAACGAAATTTGAAAAATGATACTCAAGTTTACAATTGCCTTTGAAACCATAAACACATCTTTCTTTGGAAATGTCAAGAAAGATGTCAAATTTTAAGAAAGTAGTGAAGGCAATTTACATATATTTTACATGGATCTTCGGTATTATTTTCGAGTAATTGATTAACATAATCTCTAATATCTTCAATATCCAATTGGAGCTTTGTTCCCAACAAACTACCCTCATCAATAACAGTCAGTGAATGACGCAAATGAGTTATAAAGTAATTCAACATTGATTATTTTCAATCATTAGTGTTAGCATCAGTGATGGATCACACTAACGCTAAACGATGATTAAGATGCGCCTTCTAATCTAATTGGCTTAGGATAACTGCGCGGATAGCAGGAGGTGTGGGTTCGATTTCCACGAACGTCATCTTTTTCATCATTCTGTCACATAACATCACTGACACTGCTTGTCTCTTTCGTTCTATACATATTATTGCTAACAACTAGTAAGGTTATCAGGGTGTGGGTGTGGGTGTGGGTGTGGGGTGTGTGGGTGTCGGTGTGGGCGGATGCTAGTTTTCTCTTCATCAACACTCACACCCATACCCAACACCCACACCCGTATTGAGCTCAAACTATACGAATGCACGTAATGGCTTGGATAAGTTGTACAGCCTAGACTGTGATCATAACTCATCATAATTCAAGTACATATGTATATTCAGAAAGAATAATATTTGAAACGGTTAGGTCTCGTTTCGTCGACAAGTTATTTTTCTTCCATTCCCGTTTCGTCGAAAATGAAAAACGACTGTTCCCGTTTCGTCGAAAAAATAAATTCTGCTTAATCAACGAAAAATAGATTATATCATTTGATGCGATTTTTCGTCATACTAATCAGGAATAGTGCCTAATTACTTATAGATCAGTTTGTCAAAAAAAACTTTATTATAGAGCAGATTTAGATACATAAATAACAGATTATTAGGAGAAAATATGAATGTAGAAAAGAAAACAACCAACACTTTTTTTATTCAGATTAGNAATTTTGGAACAATGAAAAAAGGCATTTCGTAATTATGTTGCTAATAAATGCTGAATACATCAATAGATTGACTTCAAATTTTGTATACGTAGATTGCAGACCATGAACTATTATGTGACAAAAAACCAGACAGTTCTAGCTTATTTAGCGTCTGAGGTATGAACAAAACAAAAAAGTTCATTATGGTGGTTGATCAATTTTGGTACCCACTGTATATATATATATACATAGGTGATTCTAGTATCTATTGTACCGTTCTTTTTGAAAACATGATCGAACAAAAAATAAACTGCTGCATTTAAAATTGTTATCACCGGATAGAGGATACTTCGAAGTATAAAAAAAGTAATTTTTCAAACCACCACTTTTTCCTTTTGTCTGATTTAGAGACCAAAAAGTTTGTATGAACTCAATAAGGGACCTTTTACTCTATTTAACAGCGACTTTCTGAGAAAGTCAGTCACTATGGGACATCGACGGAGGGGTGTCCAAGGACTGAAGTTTGGGAATTCTCCCAATTCCTAAAAGCACCAGCTAAAAGTGGCAAATCCCCCGAGGAACTGAGAACTGACTCTCAAACATCTCACAAAACCTTGTCAGTTCCCCCATCGACTCCTCCTGATGAATAAATATCAGTTGAATATGACGCCAGTTCCCAACCTCGATAACTTCTCATTTCCTCAATTTCTCCCTGTGGAAATCGACCACTAACAATCCCTGAGACAAGAACCCGAGGAAATAACTGCTACTGACCGTCAATACTCATCGGGGGACCTGACACTGCCTTTAGCCATCTTGATTTAAATGCCATAGCAAGGATCCTGACCAGGATAATTGCCAAAAATATTGAAGGACACGCCGGGGAACTGAGGAATTATGACAGTTCTGCTGACAGTTCCTAGGAATTCAGGTAGAAACCTAGAAGGTACCTACCCTCAACTTTTCGGGAAATTGAGGAACTGGTGTAATATACTAGGTTGGAAATAATATTATTCCAGGGGGGTACCTCCATTATTTCAAATAGTGTTACTAATGAATTTTATATCAAATGAAAGCTCGTGAAAAGTGGAGCATTTTGGTACTAAATAGTAAGGGTTATGAAAACTTTCGTGTATTGAATTTGGCAAAAATATCACATTGTACGTATGTCAAGCGTGAAAAAAAATTTCAGGAAAGGAAGTTTGAGCTAAATGTGATACAATATCCTTTTTTGTTCTTGATGAATACAATCAATAATTAGTATGAGAACCGTTAGCACTTTTTACTGCTCGAAGCCGAGATGGATATGAACATAGAAGGGTTTCAAATAACTCGGTATCTGTTTCCATATTTGGCAAAACGTCCGAAGTGCAACTTGAGCGTGTTTTGAAGATATCGATTATGTTCAGTTTCTGACAATATTTTGTTTTCAACTTCGTCTTTGATAATTGTTCCAATATGTTCTGCCAAATTGAGATCAGGTGAATTTCCTGGCCAGATATCGTTACCCCAAAGCTGAATGGCGT
Source organism: Rotaria sp. Silwood2 (assembly GCA_905329745.1). Classification (NCBI taxonomy): domain Eukaryota; kingdom Metazoa; phylum Rotifera; class Eurotatoria; order Philodinida; family Philodinidae; genus Rotaria; species Rotaria sp. Silwood2. Next base: position 15,060 of record CAJNSZ010001960.1, read on the forward strand.
TATCATAAAGCAAATGCTGAGTCTTTTTTGCGCGCATGCATGGTGCTTTATCATGAACAAATGTAACTTCATCAACATCAATAACATTTTCTTCATTTTTTAAGAAGGGAATCACATTTTCGGTCAAAATCGTGTCACGAAAGTATTGACCTGTCCAAGATTCTCCTTTATCTTTGATAACCCATAGTAATCTTTTGCAAGTAAAGATAACAAAAATCCCGATACACGCTTGATTTTTTACCATGTCCCAATATCTTTCATCTTCTTCAATGTCTTCAACACTTTTGGCCCAAATTCGATCGTTTTGGTAATTTGGTCTACGAACAACCCACACATAAAATTCACAGGTGGTGCAAGATGAAGAAAATCTTCTTCGGTCGAATCTTTTAACCAATCGAACAACCACAACCGATCTGACATATGAGTTTTTGTTTTCAATGGTTTTGGAATGACATAAAACGGCTTTAATCCTTCTCTCCAACGGTAATTATTTATTGTCCTTGGAGTGACATATTCCTTTTGTTTTTCTGCAATTTCCTTTGCCACAATTGAACAACTCTTTCTTTGTCGGTTACTTCATTGAAGAGTGATGTTTTGGCTTGCTGCAGATAATTTGAGTTTCGGACCAGTATTTGAATAAGCAGCATAGTATTGATCATATGATTTTTCCCACCATTCAGTAACAAATCGAGTCGTGCGATAAATTTTTTTCTCAATCCATTCTCCATTTATAAATGATGCACCAGCATCACGAGCCTCAAGAAAAGCGATGCATCCACTTCGGTCAATAATTCTTTGTTGTTCGGTGTCATAAGCGCCAGCCATTTTCAAATAGTAGATGTAAATTGTTTCACCGAAAGAATATTTTCTTTTTTTCTTTTGAAATATATTGATCAGAAAATGATTTTATATGTTGTTTCACAAACTATTTGGACCCCTCTGTCTTGGAACTTCCCAACCGAGAGAAAACAAAAAATGTCCATGACCAATCGCAGACATGCGAGATAAACAACAGAAAGCAAAGGAAAAATCGAAACTATAAGTCAGAGTCACGTCTTGTTATCACTAGAAGAAAATTCTTTTAATTTCTTTCCGAAAAAGTCCCTGGTTTTCTGTCCAGCAATTTATTAAAATCGGATTACATCGATTTTATTGCACAACTTTTTGGAAATTTCAAGGTTTCAGTATACAAAAGTTTTCATAACCCTTACTATTTGGTACCAAAATACTTCACTTTTCACGGCCTTTCATTTGATATAAAATTAATTAGTAACACTATTTGAAATAATGGTGGTACCCCCCTGAAATAATACTATTTCCAACCTAGTACATTAGACACAATAACTATCGCAGATAGCGAAAAAGGTCAGGGAACTGACGGTAGGTATCTTCTAGGTTTCTACCTGAATTCCTGGGAACTGTCAGCAGAACTGTCATAATTCCTCAGTTCCCCGGCGTGTCCTTCGATATTTTTGGCAATTATCCTGGTCAGGATCCTTGCTATGGCATTTACATCATGATGGCTAAAGGCAGTGTCAGATCCCCCGATGAGTATTGACGGTCAGTAGCAGTTATTTCCTCGGGTTCTTGTCTCAGGGATTGTCAGTGGTCGATTTCCACAGGGAGAAATTGAGGAAATGAGAAGTTATCGAGGTTGGGAACTGGCGTCATATTCAACCGATATTTATTCATCAGGAGGAGTCGATGGGGGAACTGACAAGGTTTTGTGAAATGTTTGAGGGTCAGTTCTCAGTTTCTCGGGGGATTTGCCACTTTTAGCTAGTGTTTTTAGGAATTGGAAGAATTCCCAAACTTCAGTCCTTGGACACTGCTGAGTTTTTCGGGATATCATTTTTCTTATAGCCTCATTTGACACGTTATCTGTCCATTTGATTTTTAATATTCGTCGGTAGCATTTCATTTCAAATGCTAGTCATTTCTTTTTATCACTTTCCTTTAGTGTCCATGTTTCTGATGCATATAATAAAACAGTGAACATAGTTGTAGATAGGATTTTTAGTTTACTTTCTACCTTGATCTTTCTACTACTTATTATATGTTTTAAAGAAGCTAATACTCCTGTTGCCTTGCTAATTCTTCTTTTGATTTCTTCGGCGCAGTTATTATCCCAAGTTAAAAGACTTTCAAGGTATTCGAATTTGTTGACATTTTCTATGACTTCTCCAGATATCTTAATCTCTTGTTTATTGTCGTTCTCCCCGAATACCATTATTTTTGTCTTTTTTAAGTTTATAATTAGTCCAGCGGACTTCGCTAAATTGTTCGTGGTTTCGATTTGCTCTGTAAGACTATTCAAATTTTCGTCGATGAGATCTATATCATCAGCAAATCTTAGGTTATTTATTAGGTGTCCATTGATGTTGACTCCACAAGGTTTTTGTTTTACCTTCTCCATTATTTACTCGAGGTATGCTATAAATAGAAGTGGAGATAATGGATCTCCTTGCCTAGTTCCTACGCTGGTATAGAACCATTCTCCATCTTCCTTATTTATTCTGATGGCTGATTGCGCTTTTCCATAGATTTCTTTTAATAACCTGATTAATATACCATCGACACCATAAGATTTCAATACTGCCCACAAAACTTTATGATTAACAGTGTCAAAAACTTTCTGGAAATCTATGAAGCAATTATAGATTTTTTTACCTTTCCTTTTTGCCCTTTCCGCTATAAGTCCCAATATTAGGATTTGGTGAACAGTAGTTCTATCTTTTCTGAACTCTGTTCTTCAGAAAGATAGGAATTCAATTGATATTGAAGTCTGTTTAGTAGTATTATTAAAAAGATTTTACTAATATAATTAAGGAGGGAAATAGTTCTGTAGTTTGAACATTCTGATGAATCCTCCTTCTTAGGTAATAGAATCAATACTGACTTTCCCCAATCTTCTGGAATCACTTCGCTATGCCATATTTTATCACACAATTTGTGAATTTCATGTGCTAATGACTCCCCACCACTTTGTAATAATTCAGCTTGGATTCCATCTAAACCAGGACTTTTATTCTTTTTTAATGATTGTATGGCTTATTCTACCTCCGAAAATAGGATATCATGAGATTCTTGCTGAATTGGTGGAGAAATTTCTTCTAATTCTTTTATTACTATATCTCCTCCACCATTATCTTTGTATAAGTTACTACAATATTGTGTCTATCTTTTCTTGATCGCTTCTTTAGATTGTAGCAAATTTCCATCATGCCTCCGTAATATATTTAATCGTGGTGTAAAATCTTTCTTTTTTAGTGTTTTTATTAAGCTATACGCTTTCCTGTTGTTACCTACTCTTAGACCTTTATCAATTTCTGTATACTGTTCCTGCAACCATTGTTCTTTATCCTGTCCTACTTATCTCTTTACTGAATTGCAGGCTTATCTATATTTATTGTTGTTTTCTATTGATATATTCTTTGTTACCTTCGCGAAACGTTTCTCCTCGACAAGCTTTAGTGTTTCTGCAGAAATCCATGGTTTCCTAGATGATTTTATTGTAGGAATAACTGTATTTCTTGTTTCTCGGATAGCATTTAGTATTTCTTTGGAGGGTTCTTCGATACTGCTATCTGGTTGAAATTTTTTGATTTTTTTTTAAATAAATCAATGCAGAGTCCTTTGGTGGTAGTATTATTCAGCTGATTTATGTTTAATCTGCAGTTCTGATTTCTCTTATGGTATATCTTCTTCAGGTGTAATTTGATTTTGCATAATACCAGTGAATGATCTGAACCGATGTCTGCACTTTGGAATGTTCTGCAGTTGATTACAGAAGATTTCCATCTTTGCTGAACTAAGATTAAATCGATCATAATCTTATGAACTCCGTCAGGTGATTTCCAAGTCCATTTTCGATCTGCTTATGCTGGAATCTCCTATTACAGATGAATAATCTATGTACTGTTGCAAACTCTAGGAGACGTTCTCCACGATCATTCCTGTCTCCAAAACCGTATCTACCCATCACGGAATTCCACCCAATGTTATCGTTGCCAACTTTCGCATTCCAATCGCCAGACATAAAAATAAGATCTTTCTTAAGAACCTTAGCTAGAGTATTCTCGATGCAATTGTAAAACGCCTCGATTTTCTCATCTGAAGATGCAGAAGTTGGTGCGTATACATGAATTGCCGTGATTTTAAATGGATTTGCATTAAATTTCGCTGTGATTATTCGTGGACTAACTGGATTATATCCAATTAAAGCATTTTTATCCTTCCTACTTAGTAGAAACCCTACTCCGTTTGCATGAATGTTTTCTTCTCCTGACCATATTAAATCTCCAGTAGCTGTTTCTTCTTTTCCTGTCCATCTAATTTCTGAAACACCGATTATATCGTATCTAAAACGTTTTAGT